>CM031241.1:244960742-245135524 GCA_018340775.1 Taxus wallichiana var. yunnanensis
ATCCCAATGCACATATATTTTTATTTTGAAATGTGGATGAGGGATCGTTGGTCTCTTTCTTTGTCCTTGTTCATTCCTCCCACATCCTAGGCTCTTTATAGCCCATGGAGTACATCATTCTCGCTTAGATTTTTCATATTTCCGAGGTTTGATAACAAGATGACTGAGTGTCCTCCCGAGGTGAACTCAAGTAGTAGGTGGATCAAGCAATTTTTCCTCGCCTAACAAGCCTGTGTAGAACGACCCAATAAAGTGTGTTTCTCTCTAGGTCTCCGGAAGCGGTAATGGGTCGACCTCTAGTCCTGGGTGACAAGGAGAGGTCAAAAACCAAGAGTTCTTTGTACATTATACTCCCCACACCATATTCTAGAATTTTCATCTCCCATAAATCAAATGGAGATGTGGAAGTGGGATGCCCCATGAGTGCAAGACCTAAGAGAATCTGAATCCACTCTGGATTCCATAGCCTCGTAATCGAAAAGGAATGGTCATATCCGCAGAGGGACACCATATGTACCATTTCGCAAAAGCTATTAAGAGCTCTACAATGAGCAAAGGGCTCTGAGTCTCCCCGGACATGTATACCGTATGTCCCTCATGCTTCACTTGATGCATTGATGAAATGTTGATGGCACGGCCTACATGGCATGGATCCATGGTGGCCTGTAATATATTATATGGAAGTTCCAAGTCTAGGACGTGAAACTTCGTCGATGGCAAGTGGGGCCCACCTCCATGGGCAACGTAATGGTGCCTGCTGACTCTCTTTCTACGTTGTCGTATGCGGTGATAGTGATGATATGGGACTCAAGATCTACCTCCGTATGTCCTAATTGTTTGACTAATTTAAGCGTGCAAAGATGTTCAATCCAGATCACGGATTATCCACAAGCACCCATTTGATTTTCTACTGTGGGTGACAACTACCTCAATGTATAAGGGAAGATTATGTTTAGGATTCTCTGGTAGGGACTCCCATGGTTAAAAGTGAGATGCTCACTTGGTGCAATATTTTCCATCACGTGACTTGAAGGTACGTAGGATCGACTTCTAAAGGCACTCCGACCCCTGAAGAGTTTGATACAAAATGTCCTTATGCACATTGGATATCTTGAGAAGATCTAAGATCGAGATCTTAGCAGGTGTCCTCTCAAGTTGTTCTAAAAGGTTATATTTACTAGTTTAGGGGTCAACAGAGAGGGTTCCAGAATCACGAGGTGGGCAACACCTTGCTTACTAACATAGTGTATCCTTTCCCTTGATCCAAATGGTATTGACACGGTCAGCAGGGGAGTGAATACATCCGATAAGTGAATCATAATGATTGTTATCTCTTTTGGTATACAAGTAATTCATGGCTTTATAGGTTTGGGATGAGTCTCCCGATCCTAGCTTTGTCTTTTCCGACTTATCATGCTTAGGGAATGGTTCCTTATAAATCCCCATTTTCTCGTTAGGTGTTTGCATTTTTCTAGGGGTTATCCACCTCTATCTCCCCATTATCAATGAGGTCCTGAATATAGTGGTGAAGCCACAGACATTTGTTTGTCTTATGACCTTTAACGCGATGCATTTCACAGTATTCATGCTCCTTATACCATGAAGGTTTAGGAGCGTTGTCATCAAACGGTTGTGTTGTAGGATAGGTCATCATGTGGGCCGCATCCAACTATTTTAGTATGATGGACAATGGTTCATTGAGGGAGGTGAATGTTCGTCACTTTGGTGGTGGTTGAATTGGGCCCTTGGTCAGTTTAAAAGGTTGACTAGTTTGGACCGTTTGAACACGTTTGGAATCAGTGATTCCGTCTCCCACCACATTTTTGTTTTTGTTAAAGATCTTCAGCTTTTCAGTGGGTTTGACACTTTGGTTGTCTTTAGATTGGGTTTGAGGGTGCCTTGCAATGAGAGCCTTTTCTATTTGAATCCCTTCTCGATAACCTCCTCAAAGGTGTGGACACAATGCATTTGGAGGTGGAAAGCTATATCCTGGGTTGAGATTAGGGATGAAAATAACCGACCACCGCTTCTCGTAGGAAAGCAAGGGAAGCGACTAGCTATCCCTCTCCATCATTGGAGGAAGCTGGCGAAGGTCTCATTTGGGCATTGTTTTACGCCACACAAGTCTGCCATGGTGATGTCACTCTCTATGTTATACGAGAAATGACGCATGAATCTTTCTACCAATTCTGGCTAGGTGAAAATTGATCCTCGTGGTAAGTGCGTAAACCATTCCAATGCTTGACCTCCGAGACTCTTAGGAAAAGTCTGATGAGGTAATTATCACTATAAGACACCTCTGACATGCCATGTAGAAATCTTTAACATGATCCTCGGGGTCTCCCTTTCCTTTGTATTTGTCAAACTTTGGCATATCAAATTTCTTTGGAAAGGGTCAAGGGTCATTGTCTTGTCAAAAGGATAGGGCATAGTTCTTCGTATTGGTATTTCTAATACTCCCTATATTGCTTTCAGTATGCTCGCAAACATTGCTTTCATAGATTGCACTTGTGTGAGTAATTGTTCTCTAGTGGGAGAAGCGGGGACGTGTACACGATGATACCCCATGTCTTCTTCTCCTTGGTTTTCTCGATGGAGTTCTTGTGGATCCTAAACTTAGGCCTTGACTTTTGAACGTTCTTGTTCAGTGTCTTTCTGTACACGGAAAGTAAGCAAAGCTAGTTGTCGGGCTTAGGTTACCGAGTTGTTGTTGGATGTGACTTGGTTTGTGTCTTCTTCTTCTAAAGGTTCTTCCTCTTCGTATTGTGGAGGTTCTTCCCTTGTCTCATGTTCTATCTTGTTTCTTCGTGGCACTTTGATGAGGGGTATTCTATGCCCTACCACTTTATCATTTTCTGCGTAAGAAGTGGAAGCATGCCCACCTGTTAAAATATCTTCCATATTGATAAGGGGGCATTCTTCCTTAGTAGTGTCATTTGTAGGTAATATTGGTTCATTCTCGGTGGGAAATTTGGCCCCTAATTCCATGACCCATGCCAAAACTCTATCTTTGTTTCTAAGGAGAAACTCATCTAGTAGAGTGGGGTCAAAATCAAAGTCTGCGTGTGGTGATTCTAATTCATTTCCACTATGATCGACCATCTCTTTCGGTTTCCTTTTCTATAGAAAATAGTGGCCCTAAGTCGTGTCCAATGAAGGGTTTGACCCTTGTCTGTTAGAGGTCTCCCAAGCGTGCACTTTTTGTTCCTCATATGTTTGTTTCTTCAACCCTAGACGTGTTTTGGGAGCCATGTTTTCATGATAGTTTCACTAGGGTGAGTTGTAGATATGTGCAAAGCTTAGTGACTACCCCTAAGTGAAATGCAAAATGAAATTGCTAAGAGTATGAATATGTCAACAATGTGAGAATACCAATATGATAGAGTGATAAATCACCCATGATACAAGCATTTGGTATTAAAACTTGATCAAAGGAAGTACTTCCTAGACTACGTTTCAAAAAGTAGTTTACGTCGCAAGATGATCAACAAGATGTTTTCACTTATGCCAAGTTCAAGGAAATGAACAAAACGTAAGTAAATACAAGAAGTCAATGCGATCTCCCAATCAAGATATACGATGAGCGAGCTCAAACTCGATTAAGACCTATATCTCAAAAAGTGCCAATTACAATTCGTGAATGACACAACAATATCACCAAGATATGTTAACCCACTTTGCTAGAAAGTGAAGTATTGATATCGAGGTGTTATTGATATAACACACACAAATGGTAACACCTAGCACTCTTTGAAATCAAGGTAATAATAGAACCGAACTAAAAATCTCAAAGTATAGCTAGGAATAGTTAAAAATGTGTGCAACGTAACCGTACAATATAGGTATTTATGTCGAGTTTACAAGAAACAAGACGTAAATATCGAAATTGTAATGATACGAGACAAACAAGCTAACTCTCTCTATGGAAGTCCATGGTGATGAACCACGCCTAACTATAATGATGATCTTGATGTGGGTATCAAGATCACAATGGCTACCAAATGATGTGAAAATGCCTCCGCTCACTTTAGACGTTTAACTAACCCAGCTGCAAACATGGATGGGCGTAAACAAGACATAAAAGTGAGAGAAACAGTCGAATGGAAACACAAAGGTAATCACACCTCTTTTGATCAACAAAGTGTCAAAAGAATATGAAGGAAATAAATCAAGAAAAATGACGAAAAATGCTAGCCTCACTTCGGCAGAGTTTTGCCTCGCCCTAAGGCAAGTAAAAACTAGGTGAAAGTAATACGTCACACGTTTCTCAAAAAGAAGGTTCACAACTCAACACTATTTTAAATGGTCAAAGTGGGCTCCTGGCCAAAGTATATTCTCCTAGGTGGTTCTCTTGCCCTAGGTGTTACAAAGTTGCCACGAGCGAGCGCGATTTACCCAAAAAGTCACACTGACTAGTTTGGGAGTATCTCGGCTTTACTTTACCCCCTTCAAGAATAGTAGGAAACTAGTGCGTCTACGTGTACTATCATTAGGGTCGCCACAACTGTGACAACCCGTAATGCTATCTCACAAAGGAATCACTAGTCAAGTAGGTAGTGGAGCACTTCCGTTTCATCCACAAGGTTCCTCTTGCGTGGACTACTTTGGGGTTCCCGAACCACCCCACATTGTATAAGCAGACAAGGCGTTATGCCAAAGGGTTATGTTCCAATGAGCGAGAGGGCGTACCCTTTTCCGAAACCTGCAATATAGTGTTTTGAATATGTTGTTCTTTTTATCTTGTTTAATTAGGTGTGGTTTTTTGAACACCTTTTGCAACCCGTATAACTATATTAGTAGTTTTTGATTTCATTTTGATTCCTCCTTTCTTCGACAAGCGTTTTTAGTCCTGCACTGCATTAGTAGTTCTCCAAGAAAATCACATTATTTAAAAGAGGATTAAGAGTTTCTTTTGATTCTCAAGATCATCCAAGGATGCAAGAGAAGAGCATACACAACAAATAATCCAACTAAAAAGTAAAGAAAATCTTTTCAATCAATGAACCATACAAAATTTTTGATAAATGTTCATTCCCCTAAACCAAAAGTGAAAGATGAAGTTTCCAATTTACCAAATGTTATAAAATGAAGACTAAAGTTGTTTTTGATTCTCAAGATCACCCTAAGGTGCAAGAGAAGAGCATACACAAACTTTATCCCAACTATATAGAAATGGAAAACTTCAAATCAAAGGACTATTGAAAAATGCTTTGAAAAGGTTCATTCCTTAAACCAAAAGTGAAAGATGAAGTTTCCAATTTACCAAATGTTATAAAATGAAGACTAAAGTTGCTTTTGATTCTCAAGATCACCCTAAGGTGCAAGAGAAGAGCATACACAAACTTTATCCCAACTATATAGAAATGGAAAACTTCAAATCAAAGGACCATTGAAAAATGCTTTGTAAAAGGTTCATTCCCTTAAGCAAAATGAATAATCAAATTTCCAAGTTTAATCCCAATGTTAAAAAGATATAGATCAAAGTTGTTTTTGATTCTCAAGATCACCAAAAGGTGCAAGAGAAGAGCATACACACATGCTTTGGTCTAAATCGAGGAAGCATGGAAATACAACATTCATCAAAACATTAGACATGTTAGAAAATGACCAATTTTAAACTAATAGAAAAACCTATAATTTTATAAGTATAAATCCTAAATTTATGTTTTCATTGCATAGTTAACTTCAATACCTTTTCAACAAAAAAATGGAGTCATTTCGAGTTCGGGAGCAAAATTTATGGCCTTCGGAAGATGGGTTACGCATATGCTCTTATGCTCACGGGTATGCACTTGACATGCACTCAAAAAATGTAAAAAAAAACGTCTCTTAATCTGCAAAATGGGCAAATTTTTCCAACCAAGATTCAATTTTGACAACAACCCATCACATCAATATATGAATAGAAGACTCAACGCTATCAAACATTAACATACATGCTCAAGAATTTAAAATTTTCAAGAAATTGACAAAACTAGCATGTAGAATGATGAAAAAGTAAGCTCTAAAAATGAAAACATGATGAAATCTTGAAATTTTCTCACCAAGATTAAATTTTGACAAACCCACCACATTAATATGTAAATAGAAGACTCAGCACTATCAAACACTAACCTACATGCTCAAGAATTTAAAATTTTCAAGAAATTGACAAAACTAGCATGTAGAATGTTGAAAAAGTAAGCTCTAAAAATGAAAACATGGAGAAATCTTGAAATTTTCTCATCAATTCCAATTTTGACAGCACTTCACCTCCTTTATACCTACAAGGAAGACTTAACACATGCAAACTCAACAAAACAAGTTAAGAAAAACAAGTTAGATCAACATGTGTAAAAGAGGGTTAGTAACCAAAAATGAAACTTAACTACAAAAACTTGAAATTAAGTGCAAAGGACAATGGAGTAAGTCCCACCGGAATCTTTGTGCCAAATGTGTGCATGTGTTTTTAAAAATAATGTAATATGAGTAAAGACTAACACCTAAATAGCCTTAACTTAGCAAGAATTGAACAACAAATAAACACCATCAAGATAAAAATTAAACAAGGGTTAAATGCTAGCATTTCATAAATACAAACTTCACAAACTAACAATGCTAAATATCTAAACTCTCTATTTCTAACAAAAATATAAATGAATGGACCTAAGTAAGCTCCATGGCTATCAAAATAGTTGTCCTTAGTATGCCAAGTAACCTAGGAATGAGGGCTATCAAAGTTGGGCTACAAGACCCTTTGACACCTCCCATATGACCTAAGCACTTTAAGAAAAGAGGCTTAACTCTTCAAGATGATGAACTCTCAAAAAACAAAAAGGCAAGCTCTTAGTCTCTTTGCTATATGCTTTGCATTCGCTCTCTTAAGAAAGTTTAGGTGTAAGTAAAAGGTAGGTGGAGGGCTCTTTATATAGCCCAAAGGATAAGGATTCAACACATTCTCATGAATGTGGGATAAAGGTAAAACATGATTAGGAATGGATAAGGTTTGCTTTATTAAAGGTAACCTTACTTTAGAAGGGTTTAATTTATGTTTAGCAAGTCATGGAGTTGGGGGTGTTTTAATTAATCAAAGGTGATTAACTAATAGGTAGATGTAAGCTTATAGAAGATAATTAGAGGAATATTAGTATATTTAGGCTATTATAAGGGGATTAAATCAATTAAATATTGATTTATTGGTTAAATGGAAGGGAAAGCTAATTAATTAATAATAATTAATTACTCTAGGGTATGATTTATTAATGGAAGGTCACGTTAATTAGGGTATTGGATAGGCAACTTAATTAATTAGCTTAGTGTAATTAATTAATGATGATATGAGGTGAGTGCTTTTGATATGTCATTGATTTGCGAGAAAGGGGATAAAGCACAATTTAAGTATTTAATTGCTTGAAATAATTATAGGTGTCTACATAGGTCAATATATGGGTTAATTATTGATGATTGAGGCATCAAGTTTTTCCTATAGTTACTCGATTTGTATCTCAAAAAGAGGGGTTACATAATGCTATAAGATACAAGCATTTCGATCAGGTTTCGAAGTTGGAACTGTTTGCAAATCCCCCATTTTTAATTTTGGACCCTTTAAGAGTAATTTTCACTCATGTGAATAATACAAGTGAGATCAAGACTATAAAATGGAGCACATATATAAGGTATTACATAATGCTATAAGATACAAGCATTTCGATCGGGTTTCGAAGTTGGAACTGTTTACAAATCCCCCATTTTTAATTTTGGACCCTTTAAGAGTAATTTTAGTGTCATTGTGAGTGAGTACAAGTGAGATCAAGACTATAAAGTAATGGAGCACATATAGAAGGTATTATTTGGGAAGGAATAATTTGAGTTGTGGAATAAGTGTGTGACATGCAGGAAGTTGATTTCCATCATCTAATCAAAATCCTTGACATCCTATAAAAATATATATAAATAGAAAATCCAAATTTTTTAGTGGTCCATAAACACGAACAACGCTCATGACTATTGATGAGGGAAACCCTAATAACTAGCAATAAACCCTAATCAAAAATTTCCATGAGATCACTACCATGGAATTCTAGGGCCACTCCAAATATCCATGTCTCTAAAGTGTCTTGCGGGATACATAGTGAATTCCCCTTACATATACATGCATTCTAAATGCCCCCAAAAAATAAGGGATGAAATTTTCAACAACTATTGACATTAACAATATTGATGGACAATTAATATCTCCCAAAATATCCACTCGAATTACTTGAAAATTTAAAGAGAGCTTGATATTATTATAAAGGACATAATAAAACTATTTTTGGAGTTTTACAGAAATTAAAATGCTGCCAGAAAAAGCACAGCGTGCCCTAGACAACTGGAAAACTTCAAAGGTTCGTAACTCTCCAAATACAAGAGCAAAAATTAAGAGTCTTTGGAAATAACATTAACAAATATAGGAAATGATATTTCAACCTTTAGATCTGAAAATGGCCAACTGGAAAAACCCTCAAATAAAGGTCTGCAAGTCACCTAGCTTGGAAAAGGGTTGGAAATTGATGAAGATGCCTTCAAAGTGATGTTAAGCCCTGCCCAAATGGCTGTCGTAAATCTGATCTGGAACCCTCTGATTATCTTCCCCAAATGCCCCAAAACCCTCAAATCCTTCCTCACGAAACCTCGATAATATCTCTTGTAACACATGACCCAGAAAGTGGCTCCAAAATGACAAACTAGGGTAGATCTCTCACTACTGAAGAATGCCTGCTAGCTAGGGATGGGTCTCTCACCACCGAAGCTAGGGTCCTGTGGGATTTCACTCCACAAGTTGTAGATGCGTAAACAACAGTTGCACGTGAAGGAGTCAATAAAATGTATGCAAAAAAAGTTCCTTTTCCTTTCTCTCCCGACTCCTATATATACTTCTCAAGGAAAAAGAGCCCTGATATAACCTAGGCATTTCTTTCCATGGAGGGGCCAATAAAATAAAAGTAACTAAAGTTACTTTTTTCTTGTTTAAGTCATGGTCCAAAGTGACCCCCAAACACAAAACTTGAATATTAGTACCATGCGGCCCCTTCCCAATAGCTCCCAGCGTCCACAACCCCTTGGGTATGACCACGGCTTGGACTCGACTTGACCCTTAGGCCTTTGGCGTAGGAAAGGGGACATTACAGTCCTCCCTTCGAGAAATGCTTGACCCCAAGCATTATCTGTCATGCTGCAGAAGTTGAATACCACGCCGTAAGTTTCTCCACCTCACCCTACAGTCAACTAATGATCGGTGTGATGTGAAGTAACCAAGACACCCCATGTAGTGATCATGCTCTCCATGTCGTGTAGAGAACAATGTTGCTCCTAAAGTAGTATGATGCCCACACCGACTCTCCCCTGGTACCCACACCGAAATTGCCAATCTGTCCAATCCCTGCCAATGCAAGGCTATCATCATGTGATCACTCACTGCCTCTCCAATCAACTCCTGGGTATGAAAGTTCACTCTGAATCTATGTAGAATCCCTGAATCAACCTGTGAAACAACTTGTATACGCACAAATGGTGCTAACTCTCCCACATGACCTGCACTCGTGTGAGAGCAAGGCTCCTCATAATGTATCTCAATGTGTCCGTGGAGGAAAAGTCCCAAGACTCCAGTAGACAGTCAACCGGCAATATCGGCTCCACATAGTCCACCTCTGCGTTGAATGTGAACCTATTGAATAACCATGAGTCAATTTCATCTCTCCATTGACTAACACGTGGGTGAAGTGCTCACCGGGCATAGAAGCAGTAAAATACATAGGAGTGTTATCCCATGTCGATTCAAAAAATGATGAACCCGTAAGCTCTGACTTGTCATAGTGACAAACCGTATATGCATGTATAAAGTTGAGGATATCCTCCCTCAACCTATGCCATATGAACCTCTCTGACATGAACTGTAGGTCTCATTGAAGCTCAAGTGCCCAGTCATGGAAGAACAATGCACATGTCGCAATATCTCCATCCTCAACCATGAATCTGACATAAGGCTCAATCTTCCTGATAGAAGATCATCTCATCCTCAATCTGTAGTTGTCATCTTGTATGTGACCATCCAGAATCTCACAAGTGTGTCGGTTCTTGGAGTACTCAACAAGAAAATGAGATCTCCAGTCTACGAAACTTAGATAACCAACATAATGATAAACTCGGATGATTTGAACTGTAATCCCAATCTCTGTAACTGTCTCATGTGCAACATTGCTGGTCACACCCACATCCATCATACTCCACATCGATCCGCAATAATAAAACTCCTCACCATGTCGGAACGTCCTCTCCATCCCCTCAGTTGTAACCACCCTAGGTGCTCCTGTAGATAATCCCCTCAAAATCACATTCCTGCCCTCGGACTTAAACTTCAGCTCTATCATCTGAAAGTTAGTCGAAACTCACCAAGAGAGTGAAGCCACTGCACTCCCAACACTATGTTGGTCACTCCCATACCAATGATGGAAATCATCGGTAACTGTATAGTTACCCATCGTGATGCTCACTTGGGGAACCCGCCGTGTGCACCTCATAGACTCTCCATTGGCTATAACCCCATTGAAGCCCTCAAAATCCTCTGTCTGTAATCCTCGCCTCTCAACCAATGAGGCATCAATACAATTGTGGGTTGCCCCACTATCAATGAGTACCCCAACTCGTTGACCCTGCATAACTCCTCTAATCCTAAATGCCTTGTACATCAGAGTACTAGACAATGTGGCTATAATCTCCCGAGGAAAAGTCTCCTCCTCTGCCCCACATCAACACTATCCAACGACCCCATCTCCATCATCCATCTCGCGAGTCTCTAACTCCTCACCTCTATCACCCTCACTCTCCTCGAAGACCTCAATGAATTGGGCCTTCCCTCTACCTCTGTAATCATGTCCTGGAACCCAAGGTGTGTGGCAATCGAAACATAGTTTCTTTCGCCTCAACTCATCTTTGTCCTCTCGGGAAATGATTGGCTTCTTAGCCACCTCCTGCCTCGGTGGAGGCTCCCTCTGCTGAAGTTCGTCTGATCCAGATGGAGGTTCCCTTTGTTGAGCGTGAGGTGGAGCCCTCGGCTTTGGAGTGGATAACTCCAAGTCCCGAGCTTTCCTAACAACCTCGTGTAAAGAAGAAGGTTCAAATGCCTTCACAAACCCAGTGAGAGCATCTATCAAACCTGCTTATGAATAGTGAAATCAACCTCATCTCTGTGACATCAGGTACCATGAGTGATAATCTCGAAAATCTGCGATGATATCTTGATCCAGGGGACCGGTTTGTCTCAAATGAGTCAACTCCTGAAATACCTGTCAGGGTCCCTCTATCAAATCTGCTCCCCAGCCTCTGCGTGAACTCTGCATAAGTAGTAATGTGTATGTGTCCCTGTGTAATCAACCCATGATGCCACCAATCATGAGTGTCTCCCTCGAGATGTAAGATTGCAAACTTAATTGCATCTTCCTCACGCATAGGATTCAAGTCGGAGTATGTCTTCAACTTCTGAACCCAAGGACATGCGTGTACACTTCTTAGAACCATCGAAGTGTGGAATGGAAATCTATCCCAATCTCCTCTGTAACTCTGGTACCTGTATCTGATGATCTCTCTTGGGTCTCTTTGCCCAATCTTCATTTTGTAATATTCCTGGAATGGCATGTTGTTACGAAGCCCTCACTCAAGGTCTGGTACCTCTCCCAACAAGACTCCTCATCCAAAATATCTATTGGTTGTTGTACTTGTGAAACTTCCGGATCCTTCAAGAAAGAAGGTTCGTGAAGCCCCAAAGGCTGCACAGAAAAATGGGGAGGCCGCTTGCCCTGAATGTCCACTCTCACCTCTTTGACCCTGTTGTCCCATATTGTTATTTTCTCCTCTCATTATGACTGTTGTTATACACAGTCAACATGTTGAAGATGATTAAAAATATTCTCTTACCCTTTTTAGCAATCAGAAAACCAATGCTAGTACCTTGAGAGGTACTCTCCCTTCTTGCACCGGAGTCTCCAATGAAGAAATCATGCTTTGCCAACACTTGTAATCCCAAAAGACACATTTGAATTCCTTCTTTTGCTTATGAAATCAGTCACAAAGTTTTCAAAATCAGAATTGATAGTTTTGGATAATTGCCACATATTACCAGGATCCCATACCTTATAATGCCCATGAACCCTTGTATCATGTAAGGTCTTCCATCTTTGCTTCTCTTGTATCTCCTCATAAAGAAGATCATCACTCTTTGTCTTCATGATGAATTGACTTTGATGTACCAAATTCTTAGCATTCTTATCGACAATAGGTTGAATACCATCATGATAAAACTATTGTAATGATATAGGATGAAGATGATGAAATAAATTTATGCTACTACTAACCTCCTTATAAAGAATATCATCAAAAGGTTCACCTTCTATTGCTGATTTAGAAACCTCCAAAACACCATCCCTTGGAGTATCCTCGTCAAGCTTGGTCTCCAAAATGACTTGACTTTTGCCACAAATCCTGAGCATTCTAGTCTACAATGGGCTGAAATTCTTCATAAATCAGCTTATCATGAGTTGTTAGTTTGGAAATTGCAACAACGTGCAATTCCACACAAGTGTCCATGTGAGGCTCCTCCTGTGTCCATTTGCTCCATAGAGTCTTCTTTCGTGGGTGTAGACTTCCTTGCATCAATTGCCCTCATCGTTTCCTTGAACTCTTGTAAGTGTTGTCTTGCTTGAGTCACTATCAACCTAGCAGCTCTAGCTCTGCTATTCCATTCCTCACACTTTTTAAGAGTTTCCATTACATCCTCCTTGCTTGCATATACAAATTTCTTCTCTGAAAAGTGGAATAATTTCTCTAACAAGCAAAGTTTCACTAATGCAATTATTTTCTCAATGGAAATCATACCCTTTTGTCTAGAAGCTTCTTCTTCAAATGAGTTCTTTTGTAATTCAGGTACCGGCATATGATGACCTCGCTTGGGCTTCTTTACCGATCTTCATCATGCGATAATTGGAAATGACATATTATCTCGAAACCCTTACTCAAAGATTGGTATTTCTCTCAACAAGAATCCTCATCAATCACCTCTATTGGGTGCCCTTTATTATTGTTCTCACCATTTTCCTTATTGTCCCCAGATTTGCTTTGATTCAAATTTTGAGGTGAGTGGCTCAAATAAAGGTTAGTGGCTTCCTGTTGTTTCACCATGTTGGTGAACATTTCCTTCATAAAACCCACATTGAGATCTTTCCAAACTACCATATTTAACCCACACAGGCTGGAGGAACAACTCTGATACCACTTTGAAATATCCCTTATGGGATACCACTTAAAAATGCACAAAATATTGAAAATTTGCAGCCAAATAAAATACTGATTTTTGCAGATTTTTACTGATAAGGACAACGAACTAAAGAAAATTAATATCTCCCAAAATATCCACTCGAATTACTTGAAAATTTAAAGAGAGCTTGATATTATTATAAAGGACATAATAAAACTATTTTTGGATTTTACAGAAATTAAAATGCTGCCAGGAAAATTCACAGCGTGCCTAGGCAGCTGGAAAACTTTAAAAGGTTCGTAACTCTCCAAATACAAGAGCAAAAATTAAGAGTCTTTGGAAATAACATTAACAAATATAGGAAATGATATTTCAACCTTTAGATCTGAAAATGGCCAACTGGAAAACCCTCCAAATAAAGGTTGCAAGTCACCTAGCTTGGAAAAGGGTTGGAAATTGATGAAGATGCCTTCAAAGTGATGTTAAGCCCCTTACCCAAATGGCTGCCGTAAATCTGATCTAAAAACCCCTCGATTATCTTCCCCAAATGCCCCCAAAACCCTCAAAACCCTTCCTCTCTGAAACCCTCGATAATATCTAACACATGACCTGAAAGCGGCTCCAAAATGACAAACTAGGGTAGATCTCTCACACTCGAAGAATGCCCTGCTAGCTAGGGATGGGTCTCTCACCACCAGAAGCTAGGGTCCTGTGGGATTTCACTCCCAAGTTGTAGATGTGCAAACAACAGATTTGCACGTGAAGGAAATAAAATGTATGCAAAAAGTTCCCTTTTCTTTCTCTCCCAGCTCCTTATATACTTCTCAAGGAAAAAAAGCCCCGATAACCCTAGACGCATTTCTTTCCATGGAGGGCCGATAAAATAAAAGTAACTAAAGTTACTTTTTCTTGTTTAAGTCGCCATGGTCCAAAGTGACCCCCAAATGCAAAACTTGAATATTAGTACCATGCGGCCCCTTCCCAATAGCTCCCAACATCCCTGACCCCTTGGGTATGACCCATGACTTGGACTCGATGGCGCAGAAAGGGGACATTATGCAAACTTAAACATTGAATGCCTCTAAATAAAACTAGTAGATTCTATTACAACTTATGAAAAACTATAACATGCATTTTTAGATTCAAAATTTAAAAAAAATGTAAATATCGAAAGTAATCGTATTAATAAATATAAATATATAAATGTTTTTCTTTTACCATGTAAAGTTGGTAGTGTGATGTAAGAGCATCTTAGGTGAACAAACAATCTTCATTCAACCAAAAATAAGTCAACCTTTTACATAAATTCAATTTCAGTTTATCAATTCTATGAAGATTACATGATGATGATGATGCAGGTAAAGAATTGATTGTTACAACAACAAAGGAAACATATGGCAGGGTTCAAGAAAATCCATTGCACATACGTCTTCTCAAAAATATTATAGCCTATTTTCCATCATTATTTGTTCACTTTACATGTGCGAATGGACACATTCATTGAACAATCTGCCGAAGCTGAAAACTAATGTTGTCGAGTTAAAAAAGTTGATTACCCTTCAGAGATGAAGTTTATCATAGGCTTGGTTACTAATATTTCAGTACATTTCCTATTATATGTATTTCCCATTTATGTATTGAACTCAGTTCAATATGTTCACATTAAAGACTATATTCTTATTCTTATGCCCTCTATTTTTTTAACAATTTTTTTAATATTCGGATGGAAATTTTCTTACTCCTTCAAATGCCTCAACTTTTGAAAAATTATGTGGTGTATTTTTATATTCTTGTCCTGATTTGAAATTTCATTTTCCTTTCTATATATAGGTTCTGTATTATTTAATTTGATGTTCAGTGTTGCTTTGATGTGCTTATAACCTTGTCATTTGTGACAAATTTAGAATATTGGACAATGCAATTCTCTATCTATTTATTTGTGTCCCTGTTCGCATACTTGAGCTATTATTCATTGTTTTAAGTGTGATTGCAATCTATAATTTTATGTACGTTTATAATTACATAATACTTGATTGTTTGTGTGACACTTTCTATGGTTATCATTAGTATTGATTTGTTTATTACTATTGTAGATGTCAAACTCAAATGTTGGTCTTTCTATCCCTATCGATCCCATAAAATTGTGATCAATCCAATCGACCCAACTAATATTATTGCATGTTACAAAAATCCAAACTACAATAGAGATCCTTGAAACCATTTGCATTGTCAACCAACCTTGGAAACAAAAAAATGTTACTCAATAGACAATTTATGCAGAAAAAATTGAAGAAATAAATAGACAGAGAAGACAAATATATCAAGAGAAAAGAGAAGAGATAAATAGAAAGAAAAGAGAAAGGTATCATGCATGAAGAGAAGAAATAAATAGGTGAAGAAGAGAACTATATGCATCGAGGACTTAGTTGTTTTGACATTAATTCCATGTTGATACAACTTCAAGCATGGAAAAATGATTTTACAGTGGCACCTCGCTTGCATCCGCTAGATGGAACATGTCATACTGCTTATGTTCATTCATTGACTATCCAACATAATGTTGTCATTAACTATGAAGAATACATTGCTGAAAGAGTCAAAGGGAAGTATAATTTCCAACAGGTGTACAATCCTCCATGCAGTAATCGAGTTGATCTTAGTTCTTCAAGTGCACAAAATCTAAACTCCCTTTTGTTGCGAAGCCCACAAACAAAACCTCATGTTTCCAATAACAATCTTCCAAATCCTGCATTCACAAAAAGGAATTTTGAGCTACAAAACCTCATGATGACTCATAACACATGTGATTTTACGAATTCTTTAGAATCGTGAGTAAAATTATCTTCTAACCTTATGTCCATTCAAATGTCATTTCGCAAGAGACTGGATAAACTGGAAAACATGCCTGTGTGCACTATTTGTAAAGAGGCATACCCTAGAATCAAAGTCAAACTAACAATCGTAGGACCAATTTGTACAAGATGTTACTCAGAATGTAATGGTCATCACTTTTTGTCATGGAATAATATGGACCTTGGTGTCCAACCTCATGTTTTGGGTGTTCTCACACAAGTTAAAGAGATGCTTATTACTTGTGTCAATCCGATAATTCAAGTAAGCCATGCATGAGAAGGCATGTACAAGTACAGGGGGCATACTTATAAGCTTTCCGCAAGACATAACTTCAATTGCTACGCATCTTCCTCGACATGTTTAAAACATGGATATTTTGATCGTTAGAAGACATGGAAGTCAGTCAAAACACTATGATTGTTTGGTGAAGAGATCTCATGTATTAGATGCTCTCCGATATAAAATATGCAATGAAAGATACTACTGAGGATGTTAAATTATGTAATGTTGTCATTTCAAAACTGCTTGAAGAAGAAACAAAGTAATAAACATTATTGAAAATGAAGGATCAAAGTGCGATTGATGTAATTGATTGGCTGCGCAATCGCTCATCTCTAGTTAATGAATACAATCGAAGGTTTGTTTGACATGGATTTCAGGTAATGTGTTATGCAACGAATATTAGAGGGACTAGGGCATATTGGACAACATGTGAAAATGAATTGATGGACATGATTACACAATTAGGGTGCCTGACATTCTTCATTATATTAAGCGCTGCAGTTACCAAATGGCCAGACCTACATTGAGTCATGCCTAGCTCGCCTCTAACTAATGCTGCAAATCGCTACCACTGGAGGAGTACAAATGTAGTTACCAATCCACATATTGTTGTTAAGTATATGCACCACCGCTTCAAGATTTTCATTGATGAGGACCTCATCAAGCACTTCGGTACAAGAGACACTTGTTCAAGGTATGCTCTTTCTTTTCCTCAATCTTGTCAAATTTTATTCTAATGTATTCAGTGCAGAATTCATGTATATTCATCATGTGCGACACTTATATGTGGTTAGTATTTTTTCCCATTTCTTAAAGGAATGAATGACAATATCGATCATCAGTTCATAGACATATGGTCATTTGGCTCAAGGACTCCCTGAAGCCTTGCTTTCACATTCAAATACAAGTTATCAACATGTACTTACCTCCATTGTAATTGTAATTTCATTCTTTCTGCATCAAAACTATGACGCTAACAATGCACATATTCATTGCAGGATGTTTCAATCGCAAATGACCTCCAACAACATTAATTACTGCCTAAACCTTTGATAGACAACATATTTTGCATGATTTCTCATGAATTGTTGTCTCTTAAAATTTTACCAATATATGACAAATTGGAACCTCTTCACAAAAGGATAATCATGTTACGCATGACAAATATGAAATTCTTACAGTTGTATCTACGTGGAAAAACCCTTTATTTTGATTACCCCATCCCTGTCAAAAATCCTTTATCCTTAATAAAGACTTTATTTCTCATGGATTGTTGTCTCTTAAAACTTTAGTGATATATGACAAATTGGAAAGTCTTAATTTTCAAAAACACTACTATAATTATTACCATATTTCCAATCGCAATTTAGATTCTAAACCTCCAACGACTACCTGAATCTTACAAAGCTCCCAAATCTTGCATGCTTAACATCATACCTCCATAAACTTTAAACTTTATTACTAATATACTACTTTCAAATACTCCTCCAATCTGCGTATCGGCCTCTCACAAGCACCTTTGGATGGTCTCTTAAAACATTAGTGATATATAACAAATTGGAAAGTCTTAATTGTCAATAACTATAATTATTACCATATTTCCAATCACAATTGAGATTCTAAACTTCCAATGACTACTTAAATCTTAAAGAGCTCCCATGCTTTACATCATATTTCTATAAAATTTAAACTTTATTACTAATTTACCGCTTTCAAATACTTCCTCAATATGCCTATCGGCCTCTCAAAGCATCTTTGGATGTTTTTGCTAGTATATATTTTTTTTTTTTATTTGGAAGAAAAAGAGTTTGACATTCATTCCGTCAGATTTTTCCCCTTGCGTGGATGACTCCTCGTTGAATCACCTACTTCACCCTCCCTCTCTCAAATGTTTCACTCTTTCAATTTTAAACTTTCCAAGACATCCCTAAATTCCCTATCAGCGTCTCGATTGCATTTATTCATGTACGATTGCTAGTTAGGTTCCCGCCAACGATTTCCGAAACCTCTGTTATTTCAAAATTTATACACTGAAAGATCTTAAACCTCTAGACTCAAGGAAAGTGCGTTTTGATGGGTGATGGCAGATCAATGTGGGAATTGGGGTTAGACCCAATGTGCTTCTCCCATGTGAAGCTAATGGCATTTGATCTTCTCTCTCTGCAGCAACCCACTTCCAAGGGAGGCCCTGACAACTTCTGGAGGAAGGGCAGGCCCGTTAGAAAGGTGGAGATGGTGGGTGTGGTGGTCATCAGGGAGAGAAAGGATAAGTTCCTTAAATTTGATGTAGATGATGGAACTGCCTGCGTTCCTTGCATTCTTTGGCTCAATCATCTTACAACCAAATTTTATTCGAAGGTTCAGAAGCCTCAGTTGGAGTGTTTTGCTGCAATGGCTCTTGCACAAGCTGAAGAGACGCAGTTGGGTAGGCTGGTGAGGGTGCAGGGTAGGGTTACTGTTTACAACAGGCAATTGCAGGTATGATGCTTTTTATGGTTTTTAAAGGCTAATTGGCTATGTTCTTTGATATACTTATTAAATTATATTTGACAGTCTTGGTTTAGGATATCACGAGCCAGGTTGTAATTGCAAACATTTTTGTGTTTATATGATTTCTATTATTATTTTACAATGGATAAGTTAGGAGGAAATGTTTCGTCATGTTTCATAAAAATGAGTAGTTTTGCCAAAATTTGTTTGCAGAAATAATAAATACCATGCTTTCCCCTCAAAACCAGTCCAATACATATATTTCTTGTTTATTTGAATAAGAAAGATTTGCCAACCATTTTATACTAGTAAATTTTTTTCTGATTGCAGGTAACAGTGAAGTCTGTACTAGTTGAGAGGGACCCCAATGCTGAGATTCTTCACTGGATGGATTGCATTTGTCTTGCGGTGAGGTGCTACAATTTGCCTTCTCCTTTTCCTTCCAAGCAGAATGCTTCATGATCCATATGGAATTGGAGTTGATCGGCGGGTTCCCATGGGCTTATGGTTGACTGGTAAGTGTTGCAATAGGGTAGATCGAATTTTCACATTTTTTTAAAGCTAGTCATTAGCTGTATTCTTGTCCATTAGTTATATTCTTGATATTTTTATAGGCTATATTTTTTTTGCCATTTGGCAAACTTTTCACAAATATTTTAAGATTCAGACTTTCCAATGAGCTACATTCCCAAGATTTTATATAGAAAGTTATTAGTTTGGCCAAAATTTGCAAATTGTTTTTATAGTAAATCCAATGTTTGTAGTCAAATATTAGCCCGTAATACATATTTTCCTAATTTTTGAAATGGAAAGATTGGCATGCTATTCTATTCCTTAAAATTTTCCATTGGAGCCTGTGCCACAAGAAAACTCAGATTCCAATCTTGTGGACATGTTGCCTGCCTTCTTAGTATGTAATCATGACCCTTGCAATTGATAATTTTTTCAGGAAGAGAATTGATGGAAGCTTTAGCTTTTAGTGGGTGTGGATGCCTCAATTTGCCTAGCAATTTCAGAAGCAGTAGAGTATCTGATACAGTAGCCACCCTTTTTTAGGCATTTTTACAAACAGTCTGCAGGTTTGTATAAATGGTACTCCGTTTTGTTTAGGTGCACAAGTTTAGGTTTTTCTTTTCCTCTCATAGGATGCATATAACTCTTCTACGCTGATTTCATTAGGAATACCCAAAGGCATTGATACTACATCTCCAGCTCAATATCATGGCATTCAATAAATATCATGGTCCTGTCTTTGGGCTAACCATTATCATTGGTAAAGGTGTGCAATACTTTGAATTGCTCTGTGATGGTGAAGGAAATTCCAAGTTGTAATCCATTCGTCACTTCTGCACTTGAGAAATTGTGTGTGTCTGTTATTACTTTATAACAAGGCTTCTTTTCTAGAGTTGCCAAAGTTGCCATCTGAAAGCATTGCTCCTTTTTTGCTTTGTACAGTACAGAACAGTTGAAAAAAGTAGGCAAATACCCTATTTTGACACGCTATAAGGAATGATTAGACAACTCAATCTATAGTGACTACTTTGCTTTTCAGAGAGCAGAGAAATCATGTTGTTTTCTAAAAGGAGTTGAACATAATAGAGGATTAATAGTTGAATAATCTTGTATTTCTTATGAGGGCTTTTCCTGTAAAATTTCTGCTGTAGATTTATACAGGAGAAGAAGCAGGGCTCTAATTCTCGAGTAGTTCTCTGATTGAAAAGAATGTACAGAGCTTTTTTCCTTTTGAAATGTTGTTTTTTTGGAGGTCATTGATACATGTAAGGCTGTGAAGTAAAACAGAATGCTGTTATGATTAATTATTTATTCATGGAGGTTTGTCTTGGAATCTTTCCCTAGCTGTATAACTAGCAATCACATGTGTACAATGCAATGTGAACACCGAACGGTATAAGTTGTTTGATATGGAGGGATACGTTAATTACTTGATCTTGATCATAGTTGATGTGGTTTGTAATTACTTGAGGTGATAATGTGGTCATGTTGGAACGTGTTTGAGATGGTGGTTGCATCGGTTTTTGATTGGTTTTTAGTTGGAAAAGCCTTAAATTGTGATTGATAGTGGAAGGGTAGGAATATAGATGAAACATTACATTGAAAGGTTCTATTTGTACATTTCAAAGTTGTTACAAATTCATACATATACATTTGCAAATCTTATATCACGACTGGTAGATATAGCTACCTTCCCCATATAACTGAAAGAGATACAAAAAGCACTAAAATGAAATTAAGTTTTATGAAGAAAAAAATAGCAACCATTTTCTCTATTGACAAAATATGGACACCATTAACAATTTCTTAGAAGAGACCAAAATTACTATGTCAATACTCACGATTTCGACGTCATCGTTGCTGCTGAATTTCACACCGATGTAGATTATATTGAAGTGTAAGAATAAACGATTTAACCAGAATCTATTCCAAATGTTTATCAGATATGGCAATTCCATGGAGAATCAACATACCATTTCAAAGTGATTATTCATCACTCTTGCATAATTGTTTGGACAATGATCCAGCACATACCCTCTTATTGTTTGGGATAGATGAACATCTCAACCGATGATTATCCCCAGTTACCATACTGCCCTCTGAAAGGCATCGTGACTCATCAATTGTGCATTGCTTGGGGCCAAATCGAGCCACCACCTTAGTATTAGTCATGGAGGACTGCCTCAACATTCTGTCATCTGATTGACGGTGCTTTGTCTCACTCTGTGATTGTGCAATGTCACTTGGTTTGGAGCAAGAGACCATTGTTCTAACATGAGTGGATAGAGTCTCTTCCTTCCATTCATCTTTTCTCTCTTTATTTCCTTTCTTGGGGATATGCATTTTGAATCATATGACCTTCCTCGGAGCCGGCTGGAAGTAGTCGGTGCCATAAACCTAGGAAACCTCAACTTCAAAGGCTTCTCTGAAAGACTACATGATAACAGAGATTCCGCATCAATGCTTCTTCTTGACTAACTGAAGGCTGCAGCAGCTCATCGTTTTCTGAGGATGGGTCACTCTTTGCAAAGAGCATTTTCTTCTCTCTTAGAAGAAACTCTACGGTTTCCATATTTTTTCTTGCACTTAGGCATTCATCTTCAAGCTGCTTCATATGCAGCATGACAGTGTGACGTGTCCATGACTTCCGCTCTCTGTTCTTTGGCTTCCTGCATGACAAAACATTAGTGCCACAAATTTTATGGATCATGTTTAACATATTGTTGTTTAGATTAAAGATTAGCATAAGTGCTTGTCTATAATACATGCAAACAATGTAATCTACAAGAGGACATTGGAATTTTACATCTGACAGTTCCCTCCCAAGTTGTATTCCTCTTGCCCTGGTTGCAAATTTCAAAGAACAGACAGTCTCTGCTAGGTCATCTTCCTTTGGACTGATATGGACGAGCATCAGAGTCTTCGAATCATGCCCTGCATAAATCAGAAACTCAATCCTGTATTCCACATGCAAAATACTACAACCGTGAAACCATAAGATATGCTCCTACATGGATGCACCACATAACATGAAAGAGTATTCTGATTACCGAGAGAGTCTCTGAGAATCTGGGTGAGCTTGCTGTTCCTGCTGGTACAAAAGGAAGCCAGGATTAAAAAGCCGATTGTTGAAGAGTATAGCTCCTGCTTCCAACTCACTAGCACAAGAAGAAAAAATATATGAAAGAGCAGATGCTTTGGTAAAGGTGCGAGTACCTATAAGGAATGTGGGATTGTTTCTTCTGCAATGCACTAATAACGTCTCCGAGGGCAGAGAGGGACAAGTTTATGGCCTTTCCTTCTTCCATAGTTTGGCTGGTTGCTTGAGTCTTGAGTAGATGCTCGCTTCCTCCAAGATCAACTGTCCAAAGTTTGCTTATATTAGTGTGTTTGTGTGTGTGTGTGTTCGTGTGCAGAAGATCTAATGACTACCCTGATCAAGCTGAACAATGGAAAATTTTCAGGAACAAAACATTTTAATGCACCATATTCTGGAGCAATTTGTTTGAAATTAAATTTTCCAAATACAAATCTCTCTTTTGAAAACAGATCAAAGTTTCCATAGTGTGAGGCTTTATCTCAAGATTACTCGATACTTCAATTTTATTGCACACAAAAAGAAACTACCAAACATCTAGATTTGAGTGAAGTTGCTTATTTCTTCATACTTTGGTAAGACAGCCGTTTAGATATCTGTAAACAAAGCCTCCTAAAATATACTGCAATCCATTCCTTCAGATTCTATTGATACTATCATTCTGAAAGTAAAAATGTGTCATAAAATATACTGCAATCCATTCCCAGTACAAACTTTTCTTACCTTCAAACCAAAGTTCTTAATCTATGGTACTGACAACCTTAGCAACCAAAAATTCAAGACATTCTTTTATCCTTTAAAAGCATCCTGAACTCTTCCAAATATTACGTGGCTAGATTGGAACTAACAAAGACAACAAGCATTAATGAAATGAAAACATTAATCAAAGCACCAAATTGATACCGATGCCTCAGCTTGCTGAATTCTTCATTATCACCCAAGTCAAAGGCGTCCCTACTGGTTAGAGTGTCATGGGGAAGATGATTTGGAAAGAAGGTGTATCACTCAATAATTTCTCCATGCCCAAACAAACATTTCAAACAATGCAAGGAAGACCCAAACTATACCGGTGAAAAGAAAGATTGATGAACTTACAATAGCAGCATCTCCATAATTATAAATTACTGCTTCTGGACAGGACATTACTATCTGAGCAGAATCAACCCAAAGATTTTTTATTCAGTTGACATCTCCCAACAAAGATAAAAAGGTCTAGGCCAATACACATTACAAATAGTTTTACCTATGTATCTTTAATAATAACATGAATGTCAAATGTGTAAACTAAATTTGAACAAGCTGTGTGGTTTTACAGAGTAAGTATTATCTTGAAAACAATTTAAGGGAAGCATTGCCCATAAGTTTCCACATTTACAAAGAAGTTCGTCACACTAAAGACTGAACCCGACTTCCAAATGTGATCCATGGTCTTCAACTTCTGCCCAGAGCCTTGAGAAGTTCACAACCCATGTATTGAAACTATACATGCTGGAAACTGATAAAGAAGAAAACCAACGCTGTTGTATTATGTCTATTAAACATTGGCACCATTACCTAGTTGGCTTTCATTGCAGATAATAGTCCTGCCATTGAGGCTTTCTACAGGAGCGATTTTTGCCTAAATGCCCAAATCTGAACACAGAGAAAACAAACTCATTTTTTTGTGTAATGTGCACTAAACATTGTCACCATCACTTGCCTGGCTTTCCATGCAGATAATGGGGCTTTCTACAAGACCAATGTATGCCTAACCCTTGAAGGGCATTCTTTTTGTCATATTATATCCCATCTAACCCTCCGAAATGATAAAGCACAACCAAATGCCTTCTGAATGCATTCTTTCAGCTAACGCTGCCTTAAAATCAATCTCTCTTCTAAAAAAAAAAAAATTCAAAGAGGTTGACTGTGAGCCCTCAAACATTCAAAGCACACCAAAATGAAAATAGCTTTCTTTATGCATACTTTTTGTTATTTTGAATTGGCCCTAACCTTTCAAATGAATAAGCACACCCCAATGCCCTCTTTATGCATTAAAAGAAAATTTCTTATGAACTCTTTTGGCATACCTCATATCAGGCTAGATGGAATTGGCAGCAAAATCCAAGTCCCAGTTTGCATCCTTCATCAGGCTGATCAAGAGCTTGCTGAACCCATGACACTCCCTGGATGCCTCCTGAACAGTTCTAACGAAAAGTTCAATGCTCAGACAGAGATCAGATTCCTCTTGCAACTTCTTCTCCAGTTTAAGATTGATTGCATTCACTTTTTTGATCTCTTCCTTGATCAAGTCCACCTCAGAGTCCTTGCTCTGAATATCAGATTCCAGCTGGTTCAGCATCATTTCATAGGTTCTAAGCATGCACTGTCTTTCATGCACCTGTGCCTCCAGCTGGGTATCAGGCAGGGGGGTCTTACACCCATTTATGTAGCTTTTTTAAAGGTCTGAGAGCTTCTGAAGCTGTGAAATAACTGCCCTGTCTGCAGTCTGTATGTTGTTAACATCAAAGGGTGTATGTGCAGTCTGTAGCTGCACATATGCAGCCTTAAATGCAGAAATATTAGCGAAGAGATTCGAAACCATGACCTCCAGCGAATCGTCCGGTGATCGACCAGGGTTCGAATCCCCATCAAGTAACATAACATAACCGTTTTCACCGTTTTCAGCGTTTTCAGTGTTTTCGCCCTTCATATTGTTTTCGGTTCGGTTTTTCCAAATCTAACACTCACCATTGTATAACTTTTGCCACTTCCTGTCTGCCCATAAGCAAAAATACATACATTGTGCCCATCCAAGGCGGATCTGAGAATTGGCTCCACTTCTGTGAACACATCTTCTGCGCAAAAAAGTTACAAGTTACAAACAATCGTCACAGAATTCCGAGAATAGCAGAAATTAAACAGCAAATCCCTTCACCTTGTGTAGCCTCTGGAAGGAGAACCTTGTCAAAGCGAAACTCTTTATTCATTCCTCCAGCTCTGATCATAACCTTCTCCCATTCTGGAGCTACCGTGGGTCCTGGACGTGCCCTTGTCTCATTAACTAGAAACGGTCTCGTGCGATAGAACACATGAATGCTGCCTGCACAATCATCAATCAGTTGCAGGACATGCTGCTGCTAACCCTCGAATTATGCAGGACATGCAGGACGCCCGTCACTAATCGCGAGCAAAGACCATGTAGACTAAAAACACTAAAAATATCATGACATCTGTCAAATTTAAGACCATAACGTGATTGACCGGATGCCCTTTACCATAGGGGGAACACCTGTGGCATAATTATTGTCATCCAATCCCAAAGTTCAGCTGGATTGTACCATGACTTCAACATTGCTGAAACTTATATCAGACCATACATAAAGAGGGGAGAAACTTGTGAGAAGGCATGGACAACAACTCAGGCCCTCATCTATGAGGCAGTATGGATGCTGCCCTTGGCCCAAGCACAAACATTGTAGATTTATGCACAACTTCCATTTAAGACATACTGATAGTGTCTGCCTTGATTGAGTTATTTTTACAAACAGTTAGCAGGTTAATACAAATGGTAATCTCATTTTGCCAAGGTGCAAAGTTTAGGATTTTATTTTCATCTCATTGGCAACATATAACCCTCCTATAATGATTTCATTAGGAAAACATGAAGACATTGATATTCTATCTTCAGCTCGCAATCACTGCATTTGAAAAAGATCATCATCCTGTGTCTAGGATAATCAATATCATTGTGGGGGTTTAAGTCATATAGTTGAATCCAAGTTCTAATCCATTTGCTACTTCTGCATTTGAAAAACCATGTCTCTGTTTTAACACTTTCTAATTAGTGGTGTTGGACATAGTTGTTGAAGTCGCCTTCTGAAGTTACTACATTTTATGCATTATTCAGTACCAGAACAGTTGCAAAAAGTAGGCAAATACCCTGTCTTGGCATATGCCATAGCCTATAAAGGACGAAAAGACAGCTCAATCCCTAGCAACTTGATTGCCCCCTTAGAGAGCAGAAAATAATTTGTTTTCTAGAAATGCTGAATATAATTATTGGATACTAGTACGTTGCTTATGAGGCCTTGCAAACCAGAACTGGGACTTCAATTCTTGTGAATGGTTCTTCCTGAACATTATAGGTTGAATTGAATTTTTGAAGGTCATTGATAACTATAAAACCATGAAACAGATGTAATGATATAAGGATTTTATTATTTACATATGGAGGTTTATATTTAAAATCTTTTCCCCCTAGGTGTACAATTTTTGTCATTGTGTCCCAAAGGTTAGTCATGTTGGGGACATTGGGAATTGAGTCCATGATCTGCTTGGCCTATGAACAAAATAAAAATTCAAGCATAGAGCGAGTGATCAAAATTTAAAGTTCAAGACATGCACATATAAGTATGAACTATTCTGGACTTTCAAAGTGCAAATAGCTCTTTATGTTGGTTAAATTGCTTTGATGGTTATCTGGTCAATCAAAGATTCCATCCACCAATATTAATCTGCTTTCTTGTGAAGCCAGATCCTGGGCATATGTACATGTTTTAGTCATCTTTTCTTGGGACCTTTTACTCTTTCATTTTTACAAGTTTTTGTGCCTTTCTCTAAAACATGGTACAAGGAAACGCTTGGTTATGGTTTCACGAATGCAGAAATTTCTTAGCAAACCTTATGCTTCTCTTAACATCAAGGAGCTACAAAACACCCACACACACACACGTCCTGTTACACCCTCCGCGTACCCTCCATCCGGCACCCACAACACACACAAAGTAATGAGGTTTGACTCCTCGTAAAGTACATCAATTATAATAGATTTAATCAGCATATCTCCAGACCTAAACTTCTCGGTGTTAAGTCTTTTCTGACCTTTAGTCTGGATATTGTTTTCCTTATTTCCACCCCAAGATCATAGATTTCATTCTAGGTTCCCTTTGTCTCAAGTTGCAGGAAATGTGAACTTCACACAATTAATAACATGGCAGGAAATTAAGTTTAAGAGATTTCCATAGAGAATGATTATAAGTTTATTTATGTATAAAAATAGTAATATATGCTATACAAATTTTCAGTTTTTTACAAAGATTCATCATCACAAAAACAAGCATTAAAGACAGACTTCATACATGTCACCATCACGATTTATGATTCCATTTACAAAAATGCATGATAAAAATTTGGTCTAAATGGGTGGAGACTACTCAAAATGGCCGGTTGTGTTAGGAAATAAGAGATAAAATATGCGGAATAATCCCTCACTGCAATTTGCAACATAAGAGAAACTAATATGCAGAATTATTACAGATCTCAAATAAAATTGCAGAATAAAATAACACAACACAGAGACAATATTTAATATGGTTCACCCAATTTGGGCTACGCCCACCAAGAATCACTTGTTCGGATTTTATTACAAGCCACCGCTCTCTCAATACAATACTCGAGATCCGTTTGGAGCTATGCTCAACAAACTCTACTCAAAATTCACAAACTCAATTCAAAGCTCATCCGCAATGTTCTTCATATTTCTATCATATGCATAAAACCATATAAATAGACAAGCTCGCTTAAATAGTTTTACAAAACCGTGGGTATCAAAACCATGGGCAAAACCCGTCCCATAAACCTATGGGTCAAAAATCTCACCCATATGAGAAGAGCATGTTTCTCGATATGTCGGGTGCATTTTTTTCGAGGCCAAAAAAATTTACGCCTAATTTTTTTTTTTAGGGGTTATGCCCCGAACCCCTCGCTACCGAGGGTTGCTCCCCAGGACCCTCACTCGGGCCCGAACCGCCCCGAACCTCGGCGAGGATACATGAAAAGTGTATAGTACTCTTAGTGTGCATCTTCAACACTTTCACACATGAAAATGCAGACTCAGAACCTAACAAGTTGTAACATAATTATTTCTAGTTGTTTTTATAATCATGTTTTTCAAGAAAGAAATGCAATAGGGGCCCAATAAAAGTATTTTTCGAGTCACATCACGTTTCTTTCCATAGGAAATGGAATTGTGGGCCTCATTTTAAATTCCTTGCAACATAGACATTGTGTTGGTAGTTTCTCATTCACTGCCTTGTAAACCTTGGATTGTCAGCATTATGCAAAATTCGGAGAGCGAGGGGGTGGTAGAAGACTCAAGCAAATGTCAATTGATCCCCATATGTTGTTTCACCCTTCACATCTTTTGGGAAATTATAGCAACTAGTCGAATTGTCTCTCAAATCTCGTTTGGCAACAAGATTTTATAGGTTAATTATCTACAAAGCGTTGTAACAGATGAATTGGGCATAAGATACCCAAAGTTGATTTTGTGCCTCTTTTTTTGAATAAAATATTTAGTTTGTCCCTAGTACTAACCTTCCTTCCCAAGTTCCAGATTGCAATTTAAGGTCTGCTTCTAATGACAAACATCAACAAAAGATCAACCCAAACCAAGCTCAAACTGATTTTGTTCCATGGAACAACTGTGAAGTCCATAGGCGGTTTAGCTTACTCCACCTTCATACACCTCATTGTGAAGTCCTTTATATTTGGGTTGAAATTTCAATGACAAACTTGGTGCAAAATGCATTGTGAGAGGAATATTGTTTTTGGGTGCTAGGCCAATGTTCATGTGTTTTTGACTTGGATTGTAGTATATTCCAACACCTTATTAGCTATTAGTTCAAAAGCATTAGGTAACAAAAAGGCTAAGCATGGAATTTGATGATGCCACAAGTCTAATTGTATATCAATAAAAATTCATTCATTCCATGTAACACCGGGAGTAGGCTTACCTTTGTAAAGAAACCTCAATGCAAAAGTATATAATGCTGAATTTGAGGTTATGGCTGAATCCCAACCTCATACCTTAAAAATTGTATTGAAAAAATAAAATTTTAAGATAAATGCTTACTCTAATTCCAAAAGTGTGTATAAATACACACACACATCATTTCCTACTAGTGTTACGGCTATTCATATATTATTGTTTTTTTAAAATTTAGGATAATATATTAATCATCCGAAGAAGAGTTTTAAAAATAAATTGCCATGAAGAATATACATTTTTTTCTTTGTGCTTATTGGGAATCATAAGCACAATACAATTGGTTCAAGTCTGGACTCATTATAATCTACACCTTCAGGACGTGCTTTACCTCAAACCCTTATAAATGCATGATAATGAAAATAACATTTTTTTCAGCTGTTCAAATGTGGCTGGATACATGCATCAATTGAATTTGTTCAAATTTATTTCTTTATAACCTCCAAGCAATTCATGTTCAACTTGCATTGTTGGATGCAATGAAAATAGTTTACACACCAAGTTTTTGTGTTATTTTTTGTTTGTGGTTATAATATAGTATGATTAGATTCAGCCTCGAGGAAACTCTACAAGCTTTCCTCCCTCTTTTCACTTTTCTCTTCACAGGTCCTAGATGAGAATTAATTTGCCCTAAACATGTTTTTGCATCCTGTCAAACACTCCTTTCAAGTCATTAGGAGTCAAGTCGACATAATTTATTCCTTTTGCCTTTGAAGATGCATGTCGCTAGCTTGAAATCCTCATTATCTTTCCAACTTCATCTTTAGAGTTCAAGTGGTATGGCTATAGCTCTATCGTGATAGGGACTCTAGTGTCTAGATGAATACGGGTTTGAGATCTTAAAAGGATTGAAAGATAAAGGACTCAACATAGGGTCAAGATAGTTATAAGCTACAATCCGTTATCCTCCTCAAGGTGCTTCAAAGCATGAAAAATGCATGAAAACAAGAGGATGACATCTTTATCCTTTAAGAATCAATGTTAATTGTTAGGTTGTAAGACTTGATTGGGTATATATTGTATATGCCACGATAAACTTGGTTTGAAGCTTGGAAGATGCATTATGCTCCACTTGTAATTATCCAATCTCTAAAGATGGTAGCTTTGAAGTAGCTTTTATGACCACCCACCTTTTTTTCCCATGTTCCTTTAAAGCCTTGATTTCAAATAATATTTTCGTTTAAACGAAATAATTTGTGAGGGTGTCCCTGAAAAGCAAAATGTGCAAAGAAAGGCAACAACGAGAATGAGTGCATAGTGATCGCTATATTAATAAATGTAAGGAAATATTGGTAACTAAAGAATATGCCCAAAAAGAGAGGTTTTGTTGAAACATTTGCCCTAGTAGTGATGACAACAATCTTGACAGGATCAAAGTTGAAGGGTGGTTAAAATTTCAATGTGAAGGGTGTATTTTCGACCAACCCTTCCACAATGAAAAGTAGTAAAAAAATTAACACTTCGTATGACAAGAGTAAATCAAGTGTACATATCACTAAAGTAAATATCAAAGTGTGTTTTCCCCTATATTTTCTATTTTTCCTCCCAAATCTATCACTAACATTAGAAGATATTTATTGGCATAAAATCCTATAGCTACAAGACAATTCTATTTTTAACATTTTACAACAATAAAAACTATAAAGCTCCTCAAATTTACATTATAGATCAAAGTTATATTTTTAAAATTTACACTATATGCATGTTATAATTATGTCGAGAAGAAAAAAGCATGAAGTGTTGATTCAAGATGAGAGATCCTGATCTACAATTCATCGATGTAAGAGGCACATGTAAGCAAAGGTTGTCTTATCCAAAAACAAATATAAACAATAATATAAATACAATACGTCTATTTTTTTATTGGATATTTTCCATAATGTTCATGTTAGTGGTTTTATAAATTATATAGATTTACAAAGGAACACTATTTCATCAACAAAATCTTCAAACAATGAAATTAATTCTAAAAGTATCCTCAAGCCTTATCTCACATTTGAGCTCTTCCAAGGCAAAGACTACACTTGGTTGTTGATGTGGAGTCTTAAATCTTGATCTTAGGGCTTGTGGGATAGTGGCACTAAGACTGGACTACCTAAAATTGAAAGCAAACTAGTGGACCTAGTGGATTTTAGAGTAGAAATAACTTACAAACCTCTCATTGCTGAAGATTGAATACATAATTAAAATGTTTGTAGACATATTAGTGGTCATAGACAAATCATCCGATTGATAAATATTGATGTGTTAAGGTCTAAACAAGATGGGAACTTGAAGGAAAAAGCAATTTAGAATCTGGTCACTACTCTATTTGCATAATGCACATCAACAACTCGCACACACTCGAATGTAAAATTCTCAGGGTCTTCTCTTCATTATCATCGGTAGTCAACTCTTGAGACCAAAAAGAAAAAAATAACTCTTTAAGTGAGAGATTAAAATATACAACTATCATGAGAAATTATTAAGAATATAAAATTGGGTATTAATTATTTGAATCAAGGGCCTAAATTAAAGAAAACACTCTAAATGAATGTTATTTGGGTATTAGTAAAACATATGAAGATTTAAAGTATTATAGTAAACAAAAATACTAGTTGGGATATGCTTCTTGGTTTGAAATTATCTAGCTATTCATTGATTTCCATGTTGCTATGGTATAATGATACCTTGGGTCACTTGTAAGGGCATGAATTTGGTTGAAACTTGTTTTTTCTATAATAAGACTCGCTAACCCAAAGATTCATACAAAATAAAATGAATATGTGAAAATGTATTGGGTATTAAAAAAGTAGAGTAGTACCTGTGTAATTTTGAATTGGCCTTCTTGAATCGTGATTTAAACATAGTGGTAAAGTAGGCATTTTCTTGGGATTTCGTTTAGGAAACCCAACATCCAAGCATTGCCTTCCCGGACACATTGACTCGCCACTTGGGAGCTCGAAAGAAGAGTAACTCGTCTATATACGATTCTCCTCGATCCTATTAATGTCACTCAAATTTCTAATCACCTACGATTAGTATGTTTACCATGTAAGCGGTTAAATATTTTTTAGTGGATTGTTTTAAAGCTGTCAACATTTCAAGCGGGAAGAATTTTTTAGTGGCTTGTTTTAAAATTGCAACATTTCAAGCGAGAAGAATTTGGAAAGAGCGTTGAAATATAGCAAAAAATTGAAGAGCAACATTTCAACAACTCAAATGGGCGGGCATTTCATTAGACACAACTTCCCAAAATAGCTTTAATAGTGTTTTCAAAACTTGCCATTACACTTGTCCTTGTCTGATTAAAGTAAATGGAATCCAACGTGGGTAGTTCCACTACCTCCACATACGTTACGGTTCCATAATCGATAAATGGCGATTCACAATGATGGTTTCTCGATAACAATTGTATTGATTAGAAAACTAGTTGACGGGTATTTTTAAGTTGGGCCCTTCTTTTGACATTTTTAGAAATAGCTAGCACTTCAACAATGCCATTTAATTTTTATTTTTGATTTTCTTTGATGGGAAATTTTCTTAATACACTTATGTGGCGGATTTAGACCCTGTGGATTTGAGCTTGGACGGGTGCAAATTTGATCCTGAATCCTAACATAGTTGAATATTATCAACGTGCTTTAAATGGGAAGTGTACTAAATGAATGTTAAATTTGTAATTCTAAAAGTTGTCTTTGAAGAAGTCCACATAAAAAGTTTTGATTAACTCGATTTGGGGCATCTTATTTGCAAACTCGAGAAGCCTTCCTATGGATTAAAACAAGTATCAATGACTTGATATGTGAAATAGAGGAGTACTTGAAATTGCATTAGTTCACTAAGATTTCATTAGACAACAATTGGGATGTGAAAATAATTGTTGATGATATTCTTACCTAATCGTCATAGGCAATCAAAGAAGCTTGATTGATGACCTAAAAGTGAAAACTGAAGTTGCCATCAGCTATGTGTTGGGAATGTTTCAACTTTGCATGGCATTGCACAAGGCTTATTATGTAGTGGTTCAATTGTGTAGTGACTATCCCGCAATGGTTGGATTGTGCAACTACGCAACTCTGATGTGCAATGTAGGGGTTGTGATGAATCACATAGTTCGATTAAATACATGTGCGCAAGTGTGTGGGTACTTGAGTATTAAGGAATATGCTTTGGAGGTGTGGAAGCACAATGCAAACCGTGCGGGATTGTGTGTGGGACCAATGCACCATAGGAGTTGCTTATGGTTTGCACAAGAGTTGTGCAACATTGGATAACGACGGTTCGAGATAGGACTACTTATGCATTGTCAAGTAGTTGTTAGAGGATTCAAGAGATCAAGTGACATGTTAATGATGATTACATCATTTGTTAAAGGGAATCTTAGTTTCTATCAGACTAATCATTGGGTTGTTCTAAAGCATGCATATGTTTTGAGCACATTGATTCCTCGAAGCAAATCATTGAAAGCGGTTGTGATAGTTATTTTGGGGCTGTTGCTTTCTATAAATAACAATCGGGTCTAGGATGAAGGATACAACGAGATGAGCAAGAGACATCATCTATGTATGTGAGTTAGTGTATTGAGCACATTGTGTCTTTGAATGTTGTATAGTATTGTAGATTAGTATTATAGTTGTGAAAGGCTATGCATGGACTCATTGAAGTACAACAAATAAAGTCTTGTTTAGATCTTGTTATATTGTTGGGTTAGATAAATTTCAATAAGAAAGATCTTTGTTACTCGATTTTTACACGAAATGGTTTTCCAAGGATAAGCCTATGTTGATATCTTGTGCTTTATTTATGCTTTGTCTTTGCTTTAAGATTCATTCTTGTCTTTTTTGCATTAGATCTATTTAAGTTTTTGGTTGGGCTTGCACGGTTTTTACATTGTCTTGATTCCCAACATTTGGTATGAGAGCATTTGGGTTTTCAGATCGAAGAAACTTTGGGAGTAGATCTTGAAAAGTTGTCTTGACTAAGGTGTGTGAATCTTGCACAACGATCAAACATGTCTGGGAGCACTAGAATAGAGATTGAAAAGTTCAATGGGCAAAATTTTGAGCTATGGAAACTCAAAATGAAGATCTTTGATTAACAAAGATCAGTGGGTTGTGTCACAAACAAAACCTGTGGGTTGAAGCAAGAGGAATGGGACAAAGTTGATAGGAAAGCAAGAAGTTCTATCCGATTGTGTTTGTTAAATTTAGTGTTATTGAATGTATCTGATGAGAAGACAAATGATTTGTGGGATAAGTTGGGAAAGTTATACTAGGCTAAATCTCTAGTTAACAAACTATTTTGCGAAGGAAAATGTATTCCTTGAGAATGAAGGATGGTGACTCACTTACAAAGCACTTGAATGCCTTCAACTCTTTGTTGAGTCAATTATTGTCGTTGATATCAAGATAGATGATGAGCATAGATTTATTATGCTTTTATGTTCTTTGCTAGACTCTTGGGATAATCTAGTGATGATGATCACGATCACTTAAGCCAAGCTCAAGATGGATGAGATTGTCTTAGTCTTATTGTCAGAAGAAATAAGACGAATTTTTTTGAAGATCACTAAGGTGACGTGTCTCTAGTGCAAAAGAGAGTGTATTAAAAAGGAAAGAAGTAAACATTGAAGAGAAGTACAAAGTCTAGGGATAAATCAAAGACTCTAGACAAGCCCTCTTTGAAGAAGTGTTGGAACTACGACAAGTCAAGACACTTTAAGAAGGATTACAAGGTGAAGGTGGACAAGAGTAAACCACCTGATGGTACCTCCTTTGGTGAAAAATCCACCGATGAAGATGGTGATGCATACGTGGTGGCTTTGAGCACGCAGTCATGTAATGAAGCATGGTTGGTTGACTTTGGTGCTTCTACTTGCATTACATCTCACATGAGATAATGGTTCTGCGAATATGACAAGTATGATGGCAGCAATGTTTTGCTGGAGATGACTCCACTCACTAGATTGTGGATTGAGGTAGGGTTAAACTAAGGTTCAAAGATGGGAGGATAAAGACTCTCCTTGGAGTTTTGCACATTCCAGGCCTTGTGAGGAGTATGATTTTGGTTGGTAAGATGTGTGATGTTGGAGTGGTGGCATTCATGAAGGATGGTTGTAAAATGGTGCAAGAAGCAATGGTGTTGGAAACCAAAAATCATATGTAAGGCTAACAAGTGATCATTCATTAAAGAAAGAAGGCAGTAATGTATGTAGGCATTGAACAATTGTGGTACATTGAGTTATAATTGATGATCAAATGTGATTAGAATCCATGAATGGAGGAGATAACTGAAGAACTAACTAGTTAACATAATTGTAACTAAACAAATCACAATAGTGAACTATGCACTAACTTAATAGTGAGTAACACAAACACCATTAACAAACTAGAATTTACAACAACCCCCGAACTATGTGCTTTATTATTCATAACATAATAAAATGCTAAATTAATATATAAAATACTAATTTTATCATTCCCCCCCTTAATTTTGCATTGTTTCCAGTGACACGAAGAGGAATTCTCTGAATGCCTTGAATTTATCCTGTGTAAGTGCCTTTGTGAAAACATTTGCACGTTGTTCTGTTGTTGGGCAAAATTGAAGTTGGATGTGGTGTTGTTGGATGTGCTCGTAAATGAAATGTACTTGTAGCTTAATTTGCTTGGTCCTCTCATGAAAGATGGGATTGCGAAACAAGTTTTATCACACCATCATTGTCAGAATGCAAGAGGGTAGGTTTCTTTTGTGGAACTCCCAAACCTTCCAGAATGCGACGTAGCCATATTGCTTCGCAAACAATTCCTCTTGCAAAGTGATATTCTACTTTAGTTGAAGAGTGTGAAACAACATTTTGCTTCTTGCTTCCCCATGATATCGGTCTAGATCCTAATGAAAAATGAATCTAGAAGTGGATCTCTTGTCTTTGATGTTGCCTACATGATTTGAATTTGTGTAACCTTCAAAGAAGAATTTGTTGTTCCTCTTGTACTCTAAGCCAAGTCCATGGTACCCTCGATATATATGAGAATGCACTTTGTCGCTTTCCAGTGACTTTGCTTTGGAACTTGTATGAATCTAGATAGGTAGCTCACTGAATAACTTATGTCTGGCCTAGTGTAGGTTAAGTAAATGAAACCTTCAATCAGATAAACATAGAGATTTGCATCTACTTGTGGTGATGGATTTGTTTGAGACAATTGAATCCTTGTTTCCATGGGTGTAGCAATAGGATTGCATTTCATTATTTCAAATATCTTGAGAAATGTTTTGGCATATTTCCTTTGACTGACAAAAACATGATTTTGTTTTTGCCATACTTCTAGTCCAAGACAATAGTGAAGTAGTCCGAGATCTATCATGTCGAACATCTGTTTAAGATTTAAAATTGTTTCTCTATCACCTACAAAGAATTGCCTATGATTACCAAATCGTCAACATAGACAACTATGATCACCATCTCCCCTTCTTTTTGAGGTAAAGATTGGTATTAAAGGGTTTCTATTGAATCAACAATGAATGAGATGTTCATTTATTTTTTTGTACCATGTTGTCAGGAGCCTACTCGAGTCCATACATTAACTTCATGAGCCTATACACATTTTATTCTTTATTTGGTGCACCAAAACCTTTTAGTTGAGTCGGGTTGACTTCTTCATTTTAAATCTCCATTTGGAAAGGTTGATTTCACGTCCATTTGATGAACTTTCCAACCAAATTGAGCGATTAGGGCAAAAGTCACCTTAATTGTCTTGATTTTGGTAATGGGAGCAAATGCTCCTCATAGTCTATTCCTTCCTTTTGAGTATAACCCCTAGTGATGAGCCATGTCTTGTGCTTGTCTATTACGCCATATGCGATATACTTGGCCCTAAAGATCCATTTACATCGATTGGATTTTTCCTTGGTGGAAAAGCTCTACAAGTCGCATGTCTTGTTTTTCATCAATGATTGATATTCAACCTTCATGGCTTGTTTCCAAGGTTCTAACTCTTCGGGCTTCTTGGACATTTGTCGAGTTCACGAGATTCAACAACATGACTCATCAAGGCCATGTTTACCTCTTCACGAGCTTTATTTACATGTTCCGGGTTCAAATGAAGACGTGTCTCGAGACTCCATCTATTTTGGCATCTCTAATCACATTTGTACACCATTTTGGCATACATTGAGCAAGTGGGTAGTGGGGTTTCACCAATTTTCCCATTATTACCGTAATGCGTGTATTTTTGCTTAAGCTAAGTTAGATGAATGAGAACTACCACCTAAATAGTTCTATAACAAAGCTAAGTCAAAATCTAGGCACCATCAAGATAAGAGCTAAACAAGATCAATACTAAGCATAATGCATTAACTTTGAACTAAGATCAAACTAGCATGCTAAAGTATTCAAAACCTCTACTCTTTAGATTACCAACAAAAGCAAATGGACCTATGTAGATTCCATGGCAATCAAATTGATTGTTTGATCTTCAAGAACTTATGAATGGGAGATCATCAAGCATGGCTACAAGACCACTTTGATTATTCCCATATGACCCAAGAACTTGGCTAGAAAATGCAAGAAATGAGGCTTAGCTCTTCCAATGGTGAGTTTCTCAAGAACAACAAAAGGCTTATAGTGTATTTGCTATATGCTTGCTTTTGTTTTCTCAAGGAATTAAATAGTGTAAGTGTAAAGGTAGGAGGAGGGCTCTTTATATAGCCCAATGGATAGATGAATCTCTACATCCCTTTTTATGTGGGATAATAGAGATGTTGAGTTATTTGTGGATAAGGGGGCTTAGAAAGTGTTGAGTTAACTTTAGGAGAGTTTAATTTGTCCTTTAGTGACTCATGTGGATAAAGGGGGTTTATTAATTAACCAAAGTGATTAATTAATAGGTGTGTAAGCTTATAAAATTTTTTAGAGGAATATTAGCATGATTTAGACTATAGAAGGGGATTAAATCAATTAAATAATGATTTATTGGTTTAATGAAAGGGGAAGCTAATTAATTAATAATAATTAATTAGTTTAGATAGAAGGAAGGATTAATTAATGGAAGGTCATTAATTAGGGTATTTGTTGAATAGAAGACTTAATTAATTACTTATTGTAATTAATTAACGATGATAGAAGAGAAGATGAGCATTATTGATGATATGTCACCAATTTGCGGGAAAAGGGATAATTAGCACAATTTAAGTGTTTAAATTGTTCAGGCTAAATTATAGGTGTCTACATTTGCCCCTCTTTGGGGTGGCGTAAGCGACACCACTTCAAAGATAGTAGATGAATAAAATTTTGAAGGGGTAGAAGAAAAATTAGTAGAAGTGAGAGATGCCCCCTCGAGTGTCGATGGGGTGATGAAAGAAGGAAATCGATGATCGAAAAGGTGAGAGAAAGGATAGAAGAATGAGCAGGAGCAGGATGCCCCAGGTGAATAAGAAGAATAGTGTTGATAGGAGAATGATGTAGAGGAGGAATGAAGATGGAAAAAAAGAGCAAGATTTCATCCAGTGTATTGAAACAACTTTATTTTCATCATATTGCCAAAGATCTACGTCATCGGTCCTTATTAAAAATATAAGCATACGACAAAAAGTAGAATGACATGAAAAGCCATACTACGAACAATTGTCCATTGCTGAAAACACCAACTCCATGCAACATACAAAATGCAATGCAATACGAGAAAGTAAAATATGCCTAACTCCTTGCAACATACATAATGCAATGCAATACGAGAAATTAAACAAGCTAACCTAATCAGAGAAACATAATGTAATGTTTTTGTTATCAAGCTTTGATTCTGAACTGTGTGAATTAACGATGCTTAAAAGATAGTGCCCTAAGCAAGGATATACATGCAAGTGGGAATAACGGAGGACACTTGGGTCCTATTAAAAGCAATCGTGCACTATGAAACAATACCAAACAATTTTGTGCTCTTACAGAGTATAGACATAGTAAGAAAACCAACTTCATTGATGGAGGTAGATCAAGATGATCCATGAAGTCAAGCGCACACAAGCTCAAAGCGAGAACCAAAGAGCTGATGTTTTGTAGGATGATTTTATTGTTTTGATTTTCTCGAAGCATATTTGAATTTTGTTGTGCTTTTCTATAAGTTTTCTAAAGTTATGTACAAGAAGACAAAGAAGCGTGGATGCTAGCGATAGATGGGATGTCTGAGGAAAAAGGCCACGTGCGTATGAGAAAGGTCAAGATGATAAAGAAGCTTATTAGGTGGGAGCATTCAAAGCAAACTCTTCATAGGTAGAAGAGGGACCCAAGGTCATTATGGAGAGGTTCAACATGATGATGAACGTAAACCAATGAAGTATTGGGAAAAAGCAAGGATGCCCTCACCGTAATTTGGCCTAAAATCACATGATGAAAAGGAAGGAGAAGAGATTTTGTTTTTGTAAAAGGGACAAAAAGTGTCTAAAAAACATGGCAAAAAAATAATCTTATACACATGATGTTAAACAAAGTTGAAGAATGATGTGAATGATATGAATGTAGCTTAGAAGCCTCGTGATGAAGAAGCGATTAGCTAAAGGCACAAATTGTGAGACAAGATATAAATAGAGTAAGAGTATGAACAAAGTTCAAAAACACACTTGGTAACATACTAATCTGTTTTGCTCATCAGAGATCCAATGTGTGCACGTATGTGAAATGAATTACCTCTAAAGGAAAGAATATGATAGCCCATGAAGTGAAGACACTAGCCAATGTGTAGGAATGATTAAGTTTGAAAGGTGATGTGTGAATGGATTGTGGAAGGAGAACAATACATTGAAACTCATTATGCCCCGCAAGTCCATATACCAGACGGAGATGCATTTGATTCTAATCAAAAATTGCTCTACTACTAGTGAGGCATCCATAGCTGATAGAGATTATTGGAAATACCCCAAAGAGAGAGTTATATATCATTTTCTTTTTGCTTTTAGCTTTGCTTTGTTGATTGATTGATTTTGATTCTTTTGCTTTCTGAAAACTTATTTCAGCTCTCTTGTTTAGAAAACTGAGGGTTAAGAACCACTAATGGCTTGATGGAAGGATGTGGAAGTGATTGTAATGAGGACATTGGATAGTGTCAACAAATACGTCCAAAAGTTATTCACAACAAGTTTATTAGATGAGAATTGTGATAGGATCTCTAAGAGGTTAGTCGTTTTTTAATTTACCAAGGTTATGAAAGACCAAGGTCAAATGGATACCATAGAGATAAATGTCACAAAATGCGTGTGAATAGGCTAACCACTGATAACATCGAAGGGATGAAAATGGTAGATGAATTGCAGATGAATATGAAAGAAAGGGAAGAAAGAACATCCATGTGTACGTAATACCTGATTGCAATGTTTGATATTTGTACCTTTGATTTTATTTTTTAATGTTTTAATGTTTTTTTCTTTTTTTTGTATTTTTGAACCGTTTTATGATGTTTATGATTTTTAGATTTTTGAAAGTTGGGACCAATAATGCCAATCTGCATGATAGGATCTAACAATGATGTGTGTGACTTCCTTGATAAAGGAGACTAAGCACGTTTGTTTATCAAGAGTGATATTATCCCGATCTCGATGATCGTGGTGAGTTCACACTCAACAAATGACTGTGATTTGTCTTGAAACATGGGTTTCGTATGTGGGAGTTTGAGTTCCCTATCCATAGGTTTTTGCACTTTGCGCCATACTTTATGGGTACGTTGGTGTGCATTCTGGAATCACATTTGATTTTGAATTTTATAATCGTTTGATTTGTTGGGAGCTTTGGAGCTCTTCATAGTTTTGATCTTGGCTTTATAAAGAACCTTTCTGGGTTTCTTATAAGCTAATGCTTGACTTTTTGATCCTGAGAAGTGAGAGAAGAACGTGGACATTTAGAATTGATGAGAGGAATGGCAGTGGGCTTGCCATAATCTTTGGTAGAAGAATAATGTGATGGATGAAAATGATACGGTCCAAGGATTGAAGAAGATGGGCTATTGGGAGGTGAACCATAGATAAGAAGAAGGGCTTACTTAGGATGTGTAGTGCCCACACTTTTTATAGCTCAGTAGCTTGTTGTTTCTTTGCTCATAGACATGTTTTGACAGAGTTTTGTTATATCATGGACATTATATTAGAGATTGGATCTTATTAGACATGTGTGGACATTCAGGTGTATAGCACCAATTTAGCTTAATTTCTATGTTGTCGCATTTTCTTATGATGTCATGGATACTAATGGATATGATGTTGTGTTTGGAACATAATTATATTGATGGATAGTTGTTGCATGTTGGGATCCTATGGTTATATGTCACTCTATCATCTTGTCTAACTTTGGAGAATTGAGTATAATTGTGCACGTTGTCGCATTTTGATTTAGTAGGATGTTAGGCTAGTTTAGAACTCATTGATATCTTAATGTCATTGATTTATGTTTTATCGACATAAGTACGGTTAATGTGTGCAATGAGTGTGCGAGTGTGACAAAGGTTTACAGAGAAGGACGTGGGATTTAGGCAACTACACAACTTTTGCACACAAGTAGCCCACTGTTGAGCCCAGCCATGTTCATTGTGTGAAGCCTTAGTGTAGGAGATTATTATTTTGGGCACCATGAGTGACCCCAATTTTTGTAATGTATTGTGCCTTGAATTATTAATTTTGTTTAGGGTAATTAGTTATGTTGTAAACTTGTTTTGGGAGTTAATAATCCCACTTTCATTAAAATTTTGATTTTGTTTAATGAGTCACTTAATCACAAGGGTTTAGGGTCACATGTGAAACCCTTGGGTGGTCCCCACACCCTCTACCCTTGTGCAAAAATGCAAAAACCCGAAATTAGGTTATTTTGGGCATTTTTGGGGACCCCTTTAGCTGGGAGTTCCCCAACATAAAAATGATCCCTTGGACCCTACCTAATGGGTAGGGGGGTTTATTTTCAAGGCTAGAGGGAGTTTTCCCTCCCTTTTTACCTCTTGTTTGGTCACATCCATGTAAGGGATGTGGATTTGAGTGCTTATTAAAAGTTTCACTAATTTTGTCTTGTTAACATTTTAGGGAATTTGGGAGAAGAGGGCAAAAAGACAATTTTACCCTTTCTCTCTTTTGTTTTGGCATCTTTGACCTTGAAGAAGGAGAGGGGTGACACATGTCACCCCCTCATTTGTGAGGATGCTTGCTTGCTCCTCTTCAAATTCCCATTCATGGGAAAAGAGAGGGACTTTTTCTTTTGGAACTTCTTGCTTGGATGCTTGGGTGATTTGGAGCTTGAGATTTGCTTGAGTCAAGAGTGGAGAAATTTGAAGTTGGAAAGCTTTTTGGAGAGCTTTCCTTGAGGTAGGCTCTTATGTCTTTTTGCATATGTTGAATTCATCTTAGTTGCTAGTTTGGCTACTTGAATTTGTCTTGGTTATTTGTGGATTTTGGTTGTTACTTGCTTTTTTACTCCCTCCATCATATGGCATGATGGAGTTTTGGAGTTGTGGGGGAGGAGAGAGGGATTTTTCCTCTCTATCCTCAAGGCTTGATGGACAAGCCTTGTAGGGTCTTAGTGTTTCCCCTCAAATGGTTGAGGTGGGGAAGTTGATTCATTTGGCTTGAATCTCCTTCCCCATTCTTGGTAAGGAAACCCCTTTGGGGTTTGAAAATCCTTCCAAGAAGGACTTGGAGAAAGGGTGGAGGAATAAGGAGGGTTTTGATTGAATTTAGGAGCAATAAGGAGGGTATGGAGATTTTTGATTTTGTGCAAGCAATTTGGAATATAACTTTTGGAGAAATTTCTCCTCTCTTCCCCACCTTGAGGTAGAACATGGGTTCTCCTCCTTGTGAAACTTGGAGTCTTGATTTATACTTGTTTTGTTTTCCATGTGAATGTGTTTTGGTTGTTTTCACCCCCTTTCTTGTGCAAGTTGTGGATGGTAGTCCTCTTTCCCATGGGCTTGGGGGAGGCTAGCATGCATCCCAACCTTGGGAAAGGCATGTCATGATGCCTATGGTTGGGTGGTAAACAAGCTCTTTTCTCCTTGCATGGATTTCGTGAAGACATGGAAGTTGGCTCTCAAGTTGGAGTTGGTGGCATCTTGGGCTCTCATTGTTTTTCTTTCCTTATGATACTTTCTTTCATGGGCCCCCTTTCGGATGTAGTTATGTGAGAAGTTACATCTCCTTGTAAACCCTCCATTTTGTACATTTTGTATCACTTGGAAACTTGTCTTAGAAATTTTTGATTAGTTTCACTTGAGATTTAACACACATATAGCCCAAGCTTGTGGAGGTGAAGTATTGTAGTAAATGATCTATCTATTTGAATCTTGATGTAACTCTTGTATTTATATTTACAAAAGAAACATAGTTTGTTGAAGGTGTTGTTTGCAACTTAGCACATTTGTTTCCATCCTTGAGGTATCTTTGATAGTATTATGTCAAGAAAAGAAATCTATTATTTTTTGCACTTTCTTGTTTTGTGAAAACTTAAGGAAAGATGTTATTTAGAAATCTAATTGTTTTATTTTGGTTATGGAATCATGTGACTGTTATTAAACAAAAACACTCTCCTTCTTGCAATATGTTCCTTTCTTGTAAATGTTGATAATGTTAATACATGAACTGAAAGTTGAAATTTTAGTTTTCATTTCCATGAGGAGTTTGATGTTTTTGCTCTTATTAAACAATCTATATCATGATATACAAAAATATGTATAATCAACATGTATCTAAGGTGATTTTGCTTTAAATAACAACTACATTTTAGGTAAAAAATCAAGTCATAATTAAATTGTTATGTCAATAAAACTCCATTTTGTCAGATTTAGGGGTGTGAAGTAAAATATACATCCATATACAATTTTATACTCTTTAAATGATAACATAATATGTATTATACGTGTGTTATATATATATATTATATATATATCTATATATATAAACAATATTTTATACACGATAAAATGTATATATATATATATATATATATATATATATATATATATATATACATACATACATATATGTATGTATGTATGTCTCCTATATATATATATATATATATATCATAATTAGGTAATAATTTCATGTATTATAATACATATATAATAATTCATATTATATATATATATATATATATATATATATATAACATTTTTATTAATACTTTTTTAAATAAACAAAAATATATATAAACCATGGGGGGGGTAAACCCCCGGCCCCATTCCCGCCTCGCCCTACCACAACACTCGCGCCTCCCTTTCCACTTTGTGTGCAGGCCCAAACTCCCGTCCCTGCTACCTTCTCGGCACACGCCACTCCAAACTCCTCCCCACACGCCCTTTTGCCCCCTTCCTCCACGCCACCTCCTCGGCCTCCACGCCGCGAGCCCACACCACACCTTGTGGCCATGTTCCCCTATCCCCATTCGCATGCCCTCCGCCTCTCCTAATCCGCCCTCCTTCCGTTTAAAAAAAAAAAAAGACTCTATTCGTTTATAAATATATATATATATATATATATATATATATATATATATATATATATATATATATATATATATATATATATATATATATATATATATATATATATATATATATATATATATATATATATATATGCATACTGCACATTGATTTTATTTAGATATAAAATTTACAACTGAAACCAATGTGGTAAATCCCTCTTTGAATACAAAAAAAAAAAAAAAAACTCCATGAGCTTTCTCTCCAAACAACTCTGCAAATGTCACAAACAAAATGAAATGAGGAAAGAGAAAAGGAAACATAAGGAAATTTTAGGGCATCTTTAGGGCAAAACTAGATCTAGGGTTGAGGATTGTTTAATCCTAGGGCCCAAATTAAACCCTATTCACTTTAAGTCATGGGCTTTGGTGGGAATGTTTCTTTTTAAAATAAAAAGGAAAATATGGATCAATATATTTTTTGGGAATGTTTTTACCTAAGAACGAATAATTCTATTCCCATGTGGTGAAATTAGGTAAGTAAATACATATGTGTATAAAAATTAAATGTGCGTAATTTAATCAAAGCTAAGATAAAATTAAATTGAATTAATGTCTTAAACAACCATGAGGGTTTTTTTTTAAATCAATAAGAATTAAGGGTTAATGGAAAGAGCCAAATTAAAACATTAGTTTTACTTCAAAAATTTTTTTACTAACTTTTTAAGTTATTTTATGGTGTCCGAGGATGGGCATGATAGGTTGTGGCCCAAGAATAGAAGAAGCGCTACTCAGGACGTGACCCATAGATAGAAGATGAAGGGCTACTAGGATGTGGCCCAAGAATAGAAGAAGAAGGGCTCACTTAGGTGAGACGTGACCCATAGATGTAAGATGATGGGTCATTATAGGATGTGGCCCAAGAATAGAAGATGATGGACTATCTCGGGAGTGATCCATACATAGAAGACAAGGGGCTAGTTGGGCGTGCCCCAAGAATCTAGAAGATAGTGGACTACTCAAAATGTCCCACAAATAGCAGAGGGAGGGATACTAGAAGGTGACCCAAAATGTAGATGAAGATGAAGGGATCTTGGCATTGACCCCATAAGAGATGTGATTGAGGAATTATGATGACAAAGAGTTATTGGGTGATGAGAAGATAGGCCATGGATCAATGCAAGACCTAGGAGTTTCTCTGTAATGAAGAATGTGAAGATGGAAGAATAAGAGGAGGATCATTACATGATCTCGCGAGGCTCTTCCCTGCATTTCTCGGTAAAAGGAATCAACTCACAACGTAGACTCAAAGGGGCGCAAAAAATCCTTGCTTGTAATCATTAAAGGAATATCTTCATATGCCCCTATAAATGCCTTGATTGTTTCTTCATTCTAAAAGAGATCAATGGTATGAGTTGTTGATAGACCACAGCAGGGGTTGATTGGAAGAAAGAAGTTCACTTGGTGTGGAAGAATTAGAAGACGTTTGATGATGATTGATAGAAGAGGATGCCTTGAGAGACGAAGAAGATGTGGAGCTAGATGTGTCTTGGGAGTATAAAAGGTGGTGTGGACCTACCTATACGATGATATATCATCTGTAAACTAGTAGGATTAAGTCCAAAGTCTGTAGATTGCGACGCATGGGTCGATTCAGACGTTTGACTCGAAGGACTTTGAGTCACACGAATCTTCAAAGAAGGAAGACTTAGTGGGGGTGATTGATGAAGAAGGTCTACGAAGAAGGGGAGGACATGTGATTCAAGAATCGCATTGGATGAATAATAACAAGGGTCCTGTAAAGGAGAGGACCACGATTCAATAATTGTATTAGATGTTTGATTGGATGGATTTAGAGTCGCACGTATCTTCAAAGGAAGAAGACGTCGTTGAGGTGGACCGATAAAAGGGGTCCTGAAAGAAAGGGTGGACCGCGACATAGGAGTGATATTAAATGTATGATGAAGAGGGTCTCATGAAGATAGGGAGGACCATGACATAGGACTCACATTAGATGACTTAGAGTCGAATTAGATCAATTAGAATAGTATTTGGATATGAATAGCAGTTTGGATCCGAATAGCAGTTTGAATCGAGTCATCGAAGAAGAGTAAGAGGAAATGTTTGGATGGAATCCTAAGAAAAAGAGGAAATGTTTGGATTATAATTAAAAGAGTGGGGGAACTCGAATAATAATTTGAATCGGAAAGCCCAAATCATACCACCGACTATGAGATGAAGGTGGGGAATGAGTTACCTGAATTAGTTCTCTAGACGAAGAACCAATCGAGGTTTGGTCATGATGGGCGTATTTTGATGTGAACACCGAAACTTTGATTCCTTATTATCGTATGTATAAGGGACCTTACGATAATCAATCATTGTTGGCGCGTGTTGGGTTCAAAGGTCTAAACCTAGATTGTATGATCAAACTTTTCAAAGTGAAGAAGGTTTCATGTTGATTTGGGCAGCATAACGACAACCAACTAGACATTTCATAAATATGGGGATGCTTGTATGATTTTCCAAAAGGGAAGCTAAGGAAAACATACATCGTGATGAATCAAGACTGATAATCCAACAAGGGATGAAGGCATAAATGTCAAAGGATTGATCAAAAAAATTTACAACATAAAGGATACAAAGGAAATATTTCCAATGTTTGATTGATGCAAAAGTTGCTTGAATGTTTTTTCCAAGGTTTGAAATATGTTCAAAAATGATCATGAACTTAGGCAAAAAAAATAAGATCAAGAGGATCAAAGACCCAAAAGATTGTCCTGGAAATGAATTTATAAGATGGATAAACACAAGGAACAATCATGCAAGTTCAAAACAAAGAAAAATTAATGACCAAAGAATAATGAACGATAAAGAATCAATGGATCAAAGTGATTGTCTGAAATGGATATGTCGATGTGACAAATGAGACACAATCACACAAAGTTTGTTTGTTTTAAACCAATCAATCATCGAATTACTTCCTAAGTTTGTTTCAAATGATAGTTGGCATTTCAAGATGATTAACAAAATGTCACCATTTATGTCAAGTTCAAAGAAATGAACAAGGCGTAAGTAATAACAAGAAGTTAATGTGGTTCCCAAAAAAGTATACTAAAAGCGAGATTGAATTCAATCAAGACCTATATCCCAAAAAGTGGAAGTTATGATTATGAACAACACAACAATACCACCAAGATATGTTAACCAAAATTTATGAAAAAGTAAGGTTTTAATATCAAGATGATATTGATATAAAGCACACAAGTGGTAGCTCATGTTGATGCAGAATCACAGCACCCCTGGATGCAGATCAGGCTTCTAGGTTGATCACTCAGGCATCCAGTGTGATTGCACAACATGGAAACCTCTCTCCAAGCGTGGGACTTGTGAAACTGAGAGAGGAATCTCCAGAGAAGGCTGGTTCCTGCTCCTAAACTACCTGCCACAAGCTATTCCAGTGCAGGAAAGCTAATCTAATCCTAATCTAACCATGCCAAGGAGACAGAGAGAGAGAGAGAGAGAAAGGAAAAGAACAAAAGCCTACACTAAAACGGTGATACACCAGAGAAGGAGGATGTTGGACATCTATCAAAACTGCCATGGAACAAAGAGAGGTGAGCAATGGGAAGGATGGACAGAAGCATCACAAACCCAAGGATAGATTTCACACAGAAAATGTTCCAAAACTCCATGAACACAGCTCCAAACCTGCAATGAACATTCAAACATGCACAAATACCTGCAAATGAAGAGAGGCAAGAAGAGAACAAGCAAAAACGAGCAAGGATGGACAGATGCATCACAAAACATGTTTTGTTGCTCCAGAAGTTTGCACATTAACATCATTTCATTAGTAAAAGGCAAAAACGCCATTACGAGAAAGGGAGGAGGTCCGAACTCCATTTTCAACCCTAGGAAGAAAAGAAGGGAGGCAGAGAAAGAATGAACAACTTTTTATATTTTGCCACTCCTTACGGCTTTATAGGAAGAATGAGAGAGGGAAAAGAGAGGGAATTCCAAATCTACCCCAACCACTTCTCTAGGTTGCATTCAATTCATCTCATCATGGTAGAAGTGGCGGATCCTCGGTAAAACGTTGGTTGTTATCTCACTGCATTAAAGCCGGTTGTTAAAGCGCCGCTTCGCCATTATTCCGCATCAGATCCATTTCTTGATTTTCTCTCTCCAGACTGCACCAAAATGTAATATTGACCCCAGAATCATGTAGAGAATTTCAACAGCTTTCCGTTGATATAAAGAACGTGCAAATCTGAGTGCGGATCAAAAGATATGACGATCTCGAAGATTTAGGGCACTGAATGCACCAAAATGGATTTTGAAATATTTTCCGCGCTTCGCCACCTAGAAGACACGTGTCATGTGTTGATTGGATGAGCAAGGTCCTCAACTCCGGGTTGGGAATCTCCTCTCGCATTTTCATCGGACTTGGAGGATGGCTCGACATATGTTGATGCTCGTGTTTTCCCGAAACCCGCTTCACTAAGCATTACCAAATTTCCTTTGTTTTGGGTTGGAGGCATGACTTGCATATGCATCGGATTTGGAGGGTGGCGCAACATGTTTTTGCCCCATATTTTTCCGACTTGCTTACCCGATCCGAAACCCGACGGCCTTTGATGTCGGGTTTTCTAACCCTTCCGACATGTTTTTCTGTCGGGTTTTCCAACCCTCCGACATGTCCTTTGATGTCGGGTTTTCCAACCCTTCCTAAGCATATCCTTTGTTGTCGGGTTTTCCAACCCTTTCGGCATATCCTTTCGATGTCGGGTTTTCCTTTGCTTTCCGACACTTTTCTTTCGACACTTAGCAAATTTTCCTCTCTTCCTCCGCCGACGCCCACGGTGAAGACACGGGCATTTCTCATTCGCTCTGGTGATCCTTCAAAACTCGCCATTTGAATTTTTGACTTTTCTCCTTGTGACACGTGGCGTGCGTTGATTCGTCCTCGGCCCTTTCGGCTCCTTCGCGCCCTTCGCATCTTTTTGTCCCAGATGTCCCAAACCGTTTTGGGACATAAACCTCCGATCCGCCCGAAATGGGCTTCCTTGTCCCTCATTTCGCCGATGACACGTGGCGCACCCGATTGGTCCTCGGCTCCTTCGGCGATCCGCATCCCGCGGCCCCTATGTCCCATTTGCTTTTGGGGCTTGTGCTCATTTAGGCCGATTCGGCGCCGGCCACAGACTGCCCAAATGTCCCATTTGCTTTGACCGCCTCGACTCATTTCGGCCGGTTCGGCCGGTTCGCGCCTTTTTGTCCCAGATGTCCCACTTTGTTTTCGACCGTTGCTCTTGTTCTCATTTGCCGAACCAAAGGCCGCTGGGTCCTTCGCGTACCTTTGGCCCAATTGTTCCGGGCTGCCTTAAGTCATTTCGTTTACCGAACCGCGTCTGCCGCGTACTTTTGTCCCAAATGTCCTGATCTGTCCCTAGACTAGGACTTAGCCATTTTTCGTGATTTTTCCTGCCCAAGATTGCTTTTTTTGCAGCCTTTTCACCTTTTCTCGAGAGCTTGCTCTCTTTTCCTCTGTAGCAGGGGACTTAGAAAAAATTTGAGGGGACTCTGAAGAACATGATTTTTGGCCCCGAATCAATCAATTTTCCGGGACTTGAATATTCGATGTATGTTATCAAAATTACCCCGGGGTGAATTTTGGATAACATAATGATTCAGCGACTTCAGTGGGGTCATCTCGTCTGCTAGATGAATGATCAAGCTTGAAGCAATCCATTGGGCATGGAGTCATAAGCAATAACCAAAACTGATTTGAACTTTGAAAATATCCCCTCGAGCCACTTGAAACCCACCGGCATGAAGTTGTTCTCACCAAAACCATTGAAAAGAACGTGCAAGAGCAAAACCAGCAACACCAAAACTATGTACAAAATTGAAAATCATACATGCCCCAAATGGAACATAGAGTGTGCACACAGCACTTCTTTTTTGAAAGCAAACCTACCTACTCTACTTTAACTGGAAGCAAAGGCAATCTAAACAAACCCTGCAATGGTTGTGCAAAATATCTTCCTTTCTTCAAAATTGGCAGCCATGCAATTGATTCGCACCGATCATGGCTGTTTGGATGGATGGAAAATCAACAAGAAGCTGGTCTTCTATCCAAATCATCAAGGTATCAATCGAAAACAAATCCAAAACCTCTTTTAGTTGCTCTCGCATTTGGATTGGAGAGGTATGGCACTGATCCTTGGTACTTTGAGCTCATCCTCATGCTCAAGCAAGCATGATTGGTCAGGCTTCTCCTTTGGCTCCAATGAAGCCAAATTCCCGATTGGGCAAGGTCCGATCCGTTTGATATGCCCATAGCTCGATTTTCAACTCCAAGAATGGAGTCCTCTTGTAGACCCTCTTGAATGGATGATGTGGAAGAAATGGTGGAATCCTTCTGTCCTTTCTCTTCCTCCAATGAAGAACATGGAAGATTAAAATCTTCCAACTTTGATTCCAAAGAGTCTTGTAAGATGTAGGCTCACGCAAATGAAATTTCTCCTTCATGACAATGACTCTTGTGTTTGGAATGTGGATGATGAAATAGAGAATGGTGAAAAGTCAACCGGTTCCTCTCCATCAAAACAGTCCTCCAAATCGGCTGTAAACCGCCATATCATTGTCTCTGCGCTCGTGTTCAACTTCCTCCATGGTGTCCTCTTGATCTGCAACTTGACCACCATGGTTTCCTTCACTCTCCAATATTGAGTTTGAGAGATCAAACTCCTCTTCAATACTAGAACTTGAGAGAGATGAAGTGGAAAGAAGAACTGAAGGTTCTCCTGTAGCCTGCTTTGTGCTCAAAGCCCTTGGATCTGCACTTTTCTCCTCCACAACTAGGATGTGCTCCTCTTCTTTTGCCTTTGGAGCAGCTTCTCCTTCCCTCTAATGTTTGAAGGCAATCTTGCTCTTGATTGAACTCTTCCTCCAAAGATGAAGTTTGTCAAGTCAAACTCTTCAATCTCACGCTTGCTCTAGAGGACAAGTTCAGCTGCAAGATCTTCTTCTTCTTCTCGCTGCAACAAAATCAGTCCTAACCACCACCTGTTCTCTCCAACCCTAGCCTCTTCCGTAGGCTTAACAAGCAAAGGGATCTTCTCAATCCCAAATTTAAGAGCCAAACTTACTAAGCTCTTAATCATTTCTTCTTTCCCGGCTCTTCCTCTTGCTGTCCCTTGATGACTCGATTTTTTCAATTTCTTCTTCCCCACATGGAATTGGGAATGCAAAGGAGGAATGGGTTGAAACTCAACCGATTTTACAATTTTTTGTGGTGGTGGAGGCGGTGAAACCTCTGTTTCTTTGGAGGAGGGGGTGTTTCGTTAGCTCTTGTGGAGGGGATGAATGTTTGGAAGGGAAAAGGAAAGAAGAATTGAGATGAGATGGAAGACCGAGGGATGGAGGGATGGATTCAACACTTGAGACAGCGAGATGGAGGGTTTGAAACTCGACACTCGCTGAAATGAAACAGATTGGGAAAGAGGAAAAGAAAAGGCATGAGAAGGTGTGCTTACCCATTGACAAGGTTGCGTCAATACTTCTCTCATATACCTCTATTTCTTCAATCCACTTTGCAAGCAAAGGCAACGTTGCAATCATGAAGTCAAGTTTCCCCGAGGGTCAGAATGCCTTGGAAAAGGTCCCACCCATGGACAGGTGCTCCACAACCGATTCGAAAAGCTTTCATTTGTGCTTGAGCCCAGGATCGCACCATCCCCACCTCTATCTTTTGGATTTTCTCCAAGACCAAAGATCTTGGATCTCGATGGTCTTCATCAGATGCATACTCTTTCTCTTGGAAAGCTCCATAGCCAAACTGACTTTGGCACTGCTGCTCATATGGGTATGCATACTGATCTTGAATCTGCTCAAAATGCTGATTTGGAGGATTTGTAAAACATGTTGGAGGTGGAATATACTGCTGTTGTTGATGTGAGTTCCATGATGGAAATGAAGTCATGATTGCACAACTTCATAGAATGAAAGAAGATGGAAGAGATGGAAGGAAGAATGGATGGAGAATGAATGAAAATGAATGGAAGGGAAGGTCTGCAACTTCAGAGATGGGTTGTTGACCAGATGGAGTCGCCAGATGTGTTTGCAAGTGCCTCCAAAGGCTGAAATCTTCACAGGAACACATCAACCTGCAAAAGATGAAGTGGAAGACCTCTAAGGTCCCACCGGGCAGCGTGCCAAAACTGTTGATGGTCGCACGGTGGCTTAAGATTTTCTATTTGATAATGAGACACCTCTGAAAGATGAAACTCTAACTTCTGTGATGTCCCACTGGTGTGTTTTCTCACAAAAGCAAAACCTGCTGATGCAGTAATCACAAAGCACCCCGGATGCAGATCAGGCTTCTAGGTTGATCACTCGGGCATCCAAAGATGATTGCACAACATGGAAACCTCTCTCCAAGCGTGGGACTTCAAACCGAGAGAGGAATCTCCAGAGAAGGCTGGTTCTCGCTCCTAAACTACTCGCCACAAGCTATTCCTGCAGGTGCAAGCTAATCTAATCCTAATCTAACCATGCCAAGGAGACAGAGAGAGAGAGAGAGGAAGGAAAGAACAAAAGCCTACACTAAAAGGTGATACACCGTAGAAGGAGGATGTTGGACATCTATCAAAACCGCCATGGAACAAAGAGAGGTGAGCAATGGGAAGGATGGACAGAAGCATCACAAACCCAAGGATAGATTTCACACAGTAAAATGTTCCAAAACTCCATGAACAGAGCTCCGAACCTGCAATGAACATTCAAACATGCACAAATACCGTAAATGAAGAGAGGCAAGAAGAGAACAAGCAAAAATGAGCAAGGATGGATAGATGCATCACAAAACACGTTTTGTTGCTCCGTAAGTTTCGCATTGTAACATCATTTCATTAGAAAAGGAAAAAAACACCATTACAGAGAGAAAGGGAGGAGGTCCGAACTCCATTTTCAACCCTAGTGGAAGAAAAGAAGGGAGGGCAGAGCCGAAAGAATGAACAACTTTTTATATTTTGCCACTCCTTACACGGTTTTATAGGAAGAATGAGAGAGGGAAAAGAGAGGGAATTCCAAATCTACCCCAACCACTTCTAGGTTGCATTCAATTCATCTCATCATGGTAGAAGTGGTGGATCCCTGGTAAAACGGCGGGTTGTCTGGCTGCATTAAAGCCGGTTGTTGAAGCGCCCTTCGCCATTATCCCGCGCCGAGCCGCTTTCTTGATTTTCTCTCTCCAGATGCACCAAAATGTAATATTGACCTAATCATGTAGATAATTTCAAAAGATTTCCGCTGATATAAAGAACATGTAAACCGAGGTCCGGATCAAAAGATATGACGATTTATCCGAAGATTTAGTACGCAAGGCAATGCAAAAACAGATTTTGAAATATTTTCCCGCGCTTCGCCACCTGGAAGACACGTGTCATGTGTTGATTGATGAGCAAGGTCCTCAACTCGTCGGGTTCAGACTCTCCTCTCGCATTTGCATCGGACTTGGAGGATAGCTCGACATATGTTTGATGCTCGTGTTTTCCCCGAAACCCGCTCCGCCAGATACCAAATTTCCTTTGTTTTCGGGTTCGGAGGCATGACTTGCATATGCATCGGATTTGGAGGGTGGCGCAACATGTTTTCGCCCCATGCTTTTCCGACTTGCTTACCCGATCCGAAACCTGACTCGATTTGCCTTTGATGTCGGAGTTTTCCAACCCTTCCGACATGTTTTTCCTCGGGTTTTCCAACCCTCCGACATGTCCTTTGATGTCGGGTTTTCCAACCCTTCCGACATTTTCTTTGTTGTCGGGTTTTCCAACCCTTCCTAAGCATATCCTTCGATGTCGGGTTTTCCTTTGCTTCCGACACTTTCTTCGACACTTAGCAAATTTTCCTCTCTTCCTCCGCCGACGCCCCACGGTGAAGACACGTGGCAATTTCTCATTGGCTCGGGCTGACCCTTCAAAACTCGCCCTTTGACTTTTTGACTTTTCTCCTTGTGACACGTGGCGTGCGTTGATTGGTCCTCGGCCCTTTCGGCTCCTTCGCGCCCTTCGCGTCTTTTTTGTCTCGGATGTCCCAAACCGTTTGGGACATAAACCTCCGATCCGCCCAAAATGGGCTTCCTTGTCCCTCATTTGCTGATGACACGTGGGCGCAACTGATTGGTCCTCGGCTTCCTTCGGCGATCCGCGCCCGCGCGTCTCTATGTCCCATTTGCTTTTGGGCTGCTTGTGCTCATTTCAGCCGATTCGGCCGGTTCGCGTACTCGCGGCCCAAATGTCCCATTTGCTTTCGGACTGCCTCGACTCATTTTGCCAGGTTCGGCCGGTTCGCGCCTTTTTGTCCCACTTGTCCCACTTTGTTTCGGACCGTCTGTTCTCATTTCGGCCGAACCGGCCGGTTCGGGTCCTTCGCGTACCTTTGGCCCAATTGTTCCGGGCTGCCTTAAGTCATTTCGGCCGAACCGCGGCCGCGTACTTTTGTCCCAAATGTCCCGACTGTCCCTAGGACTAGGACTTAGCCATTTTTCGTGATTTTTCCTGGCCCAAGATTGTTTTTGCAGCCTTTTCACCTTTTCTCAGAGCTTGCTCTTTTCCTCTCAGGCAGGGGACTTAGAAAAATTTGAGGGGACTCTAAAGAACATGATTTTGGCCCGAATCAATCAATTTTCCGGGACTTGATTATTTCGATGTATGTTATCAAAATTACCTGGGGTGAATTTTGGATAACAAGAACACTCAACACTTTTCAAAATTGAGGTATTAATTGAAATCAAACTAAAGCTAGAGTATACCTAGGAATTGTTAAAGTGTATATAACGTAACATCACAATATAGATATTTAGGTCAAGTTAACGAGAAACAAGACATAAATACCAAAATTGTAGAGACACGATATAAACAAGATAACAATTCAAAGGAGAGTCAACGTGATGAATCAAGCCTAACTATGATGACGATCTTGAATTGGGTATCAAGATAAAAAAGGCTACCAATGATATTAAAACGTCTCCACACACTTTAGACGTTTAACAACCCAACCACAAACATGGATGGGCATAAACAGACACAAAAGTGGTGAAAACAATCAATTGATAATGCAAAGGTAGTCACTCTTCTTTTGATCAACAAAGTGTCAAAAGAAAGTGAAGGAAGTAGATCAATTGGGGTTGAAAAATGCTTGGCCTCACTTCGGCAGAGTTTTGCCTCGCCTTAGGGAAAGTGAAAAACTAAGAAAAAGTAACGCTTCACATGTTTCATGATGAACAATAGCTCTTAACTCAAAATTGGCTTTGAAATGGTCAAAGTGGGCTCCTGGCCAAAGATATCTTCCTAGGTGGCTCTCTCAACTAGGTGTTACAAAGTTGTCTTAAGCAAGCTTGATTTACCCAAAAAGTCACAATGACTAATTTGGGAGTATCTTGGCTTTACTTTACCCCCTTCAAGCACAGTGGGCAACTAGTGCATCCACGTGTACTATCACTGGGGTTGTCATACGATAATCGGTAACGCTAACTCGGGAGGAACAACTTGTCAAGTAGGTTCAGGCGGAGCACTTCCCGTTTCGTCCACAAGGTTCCCTCTTGTATGGACTACTTTGGGGTTCCTTATAGCACCCCCATTGTTGTAGCTTAAGGCGTTATGCCAAAGGGGTTATGTTCCAATTGAGCGGATAGGGATGTACCCTTTTCCGAAACCTGCAATACAGTGTTTTGAATATAGTGTTCTTTTTATCTTGTTTAATTTTGATGTGGTTTGCTTGAACACCTTTTGGCAACCTGTACGACAATTGTATTAGTAGTTTGACTTTGTTTCGATTCCACCTTTCTTTGACAAGCGTGTGTTTTGGTCCTGCACAACAATTTAGTAATTTTCCATAAAAAGAGTAAACATCATTTCTGATTCTCAAGATCATCCAAGGACGTAAGAGAAGAGCATACGTGACATTTCCGAAATCCAAGAAGATGCCAAATGGAAAAACACTTAATTCAAACACACCAAGTTAACTCATTCTAATTTAGATATTCTTAACAATTTCAAGGCATCAAAAGACATAAGAATCGTTTCGATTCCCAAGATCGCCTACGGGACGCGAAGGAAGAACATACGCGACCTTATTCTTACAAGAAACCATGCAAAGTCTATCTAGTCTAGCAAAAGCATGTAAACATACCTTGCAAAAATAGGCATTAATTAGATAAAACCTGCAAAGAAGTTATCACTTTAACACCTTAATCTCAAGAAAACTGAAAGACACCTACACCCCGGTTTAGGCGTGTGCGCGTGGGTTAGGGGATGTGCCCCTCTGTGTTTTTCAGACTTACAGTGCACCTACACCACTTGAAAGGTGTGTGCACCAGGTGTATAAACAACAGATCAAGTTTCGGCAGAGTCCCTACGCCACTGAGAGAGGTGCTCGCGCTGCGCAAGGTTAGGGCGTGTGCACCACAACAGATAAAAAGTAGTAACTAATTATGACAGAGTGCTTGCGCATACACGGATAAGTGCCTGCGCCACCGAGAGAGATGCATACGCCTGGGTTGTGTGTGTATGCCACACCCGACAAGTTTTTCCGATTTGCAGTGAAGGTACTCTATGAAAGAGTGTTTCAGACTGGGTTAGTGCCTTGCGCTCTAGTTAGGGTATGTGCGTTGGGGTTAGTGTATGTGCGCCAGGGTAGATAAACAACAGATTCAAGTTCTAACAGAGTGCCTGCGCCACCAGAGAGGTGTCACCAATTTTAGGGCGTGTGCGCCGTAGTAGATAAAAAGTAGTACCGATTTCGACAGATGCCTCTACATCACCATAGAGATGCATGCGCCTAGTTTAGTGTGTATACACCGCCTTACAAGTTTTTTCAGTTGAAGGTACAATACAAAAGATTATTCTGTGTTTAGGTTAAGACGCCCGCACCTTGGTTAGGTATGTGTGCAGGGGGGTTAGTGTATGTGTGCCGGGTTGTGCAAACAAATATACAAGCTCTCAAAGTGTGCCTCGCACCACTTGAGAGGTGTTTCGCCGGGATTAGTGTGCTCCGCACCCCTTGGTCGCTGCACGTGTGCCCCTCCTCCAACCGAAGTATGACAAAAACACAAAAAAGCTCACAATACTTCAAATTTTAGCAAGTTAGCTTGAAATTGGCAACAACCCATTAAAATGATAGCTATAAATGATAACCTACACATATAATACTATAAAAAATCCTAAGAAATTGAACATTACTTACTATATGTGTATATTAAAGGTTAGCCAAAAACAATAGAATTCAAGCTAAAAATGCTAAGGGAATAAGGATCCGTCCCACTGGGCGTGCCAAATGTGTGCGTGTATTTTTGCTTAAGCTAAGTTAGAAGAATGAGAATTACCACCTAAATAGTTCTATAAAAAAGCTAAGTCAAAATCTAGGCACCATCAAGATAAGAGCTAAACAAGATCAATACTAAGCATAATGCATTAAATTTGAACTAAGATCAAACTAGCATGCTAAAATATTAAAAACCTCTACTCTCTAGATTACCAACAAAAGCAAATGGACCTATGTAGATTCCATGCTCCTAATGGTGATATTATCTTCCCATGCTCCTAATGGTGATATTATCTTCCCAATGCTCCTAATGGTGATATTATCTTCCCAATTCGGAGGCATTTTGACACTGTTTTGATCAACCGAAGTCATATGTACGTTTGACGACCATCCGGAGTTTCATCAAGCGCACCGCTCATCCAAGGAAGATTATCAAAGACATGTACTTTTACGATGATCATCATGTTTGAGCTTCTACTTCTCGGCAAATAGAGCAACTTGTCTTCATATTTCTAGTATTCTACTGGATCTTGATCACCCTTATTTATCCGGATCAGATTCACATGTAAAAGATGGGGTATGTGATCATAAAGGGCAAAATTCCCTATAACACTTTCATTTGGGTATCGATAGACATGTTCATCGGTATCACATATAGATTCATTGCCTATCAGACTGTACTAGTTGCATTTAGAAGCGTAATGAATCGGTTCATATGAACCTAAAGAAGTAGTAATGCCGAACTCCGTTATCAATTTATGTGTAGTGTGTATGTGTTTCAATTTCCATTGCATCATTCATTTAAACTTGATATCATCATGGAGTATAAAATATCAGTAGTACCTATAGGGTCCGTGGGTAGTTCAAAATTTTACCCTTGTTTAAGAATCATGGTAGATGGGAAACAAAGGGAACGAAAATGAGTGTGGTGTCCTTATTTCTCCTCGACGATTTAAAGGGACGATGCCATATATGTCATTGTATTTATATTAGGCATTATATGCAATAGTTCAAGCGTGACAACATGACTTGTAAACATGAACTAGAGGCATTGTTTATAATAAACGTTGCGGCGAGAGCAAAGATCTCATGTTGTGCTTCAAAATTTTGTAATTTTTTGTTTTTCCATGCCCAATGGTTTGCGGCATTTATGAAAACCTACATATTAGCACAAAAATGCAAAATAATAATGCATTGTAGAAAAAAATAACCCCCACAATTGGGAAAAAATGAATTTCAGGCAATTTTTTAATTGTTTGAAGGCGATAACACCTTTTTGTGATGCTCGTGGAAGCAAAAAATCCCCCCTTTTTGTTATTAGGAACTTTTGAAAAATTGCATTTTAATTTTTTTTTTTTTGGGTTATTTGGCCTAGATGGCCCTCCGATTTAATACATTTGCAAGAAATGGGTTTGAATTAAAATTTTCCCTTTGAAAAAAATCTTTTTAATTATTTTTTCTTTGCCCCCTTTGAAGCTTCATAAAAATTCAAATTGGGTGTAGGATAAAAGCTCTTTTTACATTTTTATGCAAAATAGATATAGGGTGGGAGTCGAATCGAGCTCATGCCTCTTGTTTGAAAGTGCCTTCACTTCTTTGCTTTAATTGCTCGACAATTATATGCTTCAAGACATAGTGGGCCAAGTTATCATTAAAGGGTGAAAGGGTGAGTTGTGAGAGCAAAAAATAGGGGTTCGGTGAGGGTTTTGAACCCACGACTATGCATGTGTAAGGTTTAAAGCTACGCCAAGCTAGCCAAGGCTGCGAAGTTGTTGGTTTGAATGTATCGGGAAATTTAACATTTATCCAAGGAAAGCTTTGAATTTAAAAAAACTAATTACGTGGATTGGGTGCGTGGTTCAAGGCCCAATTAGGGTTGTGGTAGCGTTTTCTTTTTTCCTTCATTTTGGGTGTTCTATTCATGGCACTAGTTTGGAGAATACTAGTTCAACTCCTCTATTTTGGAATAGATTAGTCTGCATGGTTGTCTTTTATTTTCCTTGGTGCTACTTGTGTTGTAAATAGAGACTCCAGTCCTTTTTATTGTCGATTGCCAACTTGGTGTGATGGTCATGGATCTTCCGGTATGGCTTGGATTTTGCCATTCTTTACTAATTGATTGCAAGAGAGATGTACACTACCGGGGAGCTTTATGTGGCTTGGGTTTGCATAGATCTAGAGATTGATCTACCTTAGGACACTGACGCCTTGGGAAAGCGTTGGTTTGTGCAAGTTGGACCTCTATGTGGCATGGGGAATATGTTGCTTTAGATCCGAATGCGTTGGTAGCCACTATGATCTCCAAGCTCGGTGGGAGCTATAAGGGGTGGGTTGGATAGTGAGACAACAACTTGGGTTGCCTATGCAAAGGTAGGCCACGTGCTTAGGTCTAGATTAATGGGTATGAGCTTGAGGCAAAAAGGGAGTGCGTCTTTGCAACAAAGTTGAGCTTTGGTGAGCTTGGGTAGCTTGGGACCGAGTTGGTTTGAAGTAGAGTGGAGCTAGAGGGGTAGGTGTTTTTCTCGTGTAGGAAACTCGAATAAGCAATACTAGAACCCTTTGAAACTTCACCAACCAAATTTGAACTCCTTTGAACAACTGCAATATTAAGAAACACAGATCCAAAATTGCAAAAATTCTAAAATGCTGAAAAATAAGGCTTTGGAGTTGGGAGTGCCTCGTGCCCCTCTGTCACATCCCACTTTGGGATCCCCAAATTTGATGCCTATGCAGACTACCAATAGGCTAGATTAGATTGGTAAAGGTGATTTCGAGAAATACACCAATTAAAGATTGGTGTAAGCTTTGGTTAATAAAGTTTGATTAACCACCGAGAGTATTAACTCGCACCGACATCGTCTATTAAATTATTGTAACTTTATTTATCATGGCATTATGCTCTCAAGCAATATGATGATGTATATTTGATTCTTGCGTATGATTGCTAACCTTGAAGGTATCATCTTTGGGTGTTAATGAAACATAATGTTGCTTATAAGCTTTGTGTATGATAACCTTCAATATCAAAGAGACCTTGGGCTTATTAATAATTATCTTACTCTTTAGTGATTTTGTGAAAAGAAAATATGTCTATGACTATAAGGAATCATTGCATCAAATTGGTATGTGTTTGAGTTGAAAAAGCATAGCTCTTATGCTACCATTAAGTGCTTAGTCTATATATAGCTTGTGTTGGGGTTAGCACACTGGTTGTACAAACAATATATTAGATCTAAGCATACATGCAAATAAAAACGGATATTCTACCAGAAGAAATATACAAAACAAGAGACATAAATCAACACTAGCTTTAACGTGGTTCACCCTATGTGGGCTACGTTCACCAAGAAAAAGCCAATCTATTATCCAAAGCTTTGACAAGATATACAATGAAGATTTATAATCTTCCACACCTCTCAGATGTTCAAGTACTTTCTTTCTTCAATATTTTCTTGTTTTTACCAAGAAATCTCTCTCACATAATTATATTGTAATTATGATCCTTTTTCTACTTCTAAACCCTATATTTTGTGCTTATATAGTCGTTTATAGACTTAGGGCACTTAGCCATGCAATTACAATCAATAAATCTATTTTAATGCTAAAAATAGATATAATTCCCGAGAGTTAATTAAAGCTTTATTTCACACAATAAGCGACGCTGGTTCTACCTAGACCTAACCGTTTTTGCCCTTACTTACTTGAATGATGCCACCGCCCTTAACCGATGTCACGATGGTCTACTATGTTTTCAAGCAAGTTCTAATTGCATGTTAAAATGAAGTAATTGAGCTCCACAACTCAACAATCTCTCACATGGAGTTTAATTATTGCACCATACTTGTATAACGTCATTATTGGATCCTTCTCATTGGGTTTGTTTCTTCCTCTTCAAGTCTCAAACTCGGAGACCAACAAGTGGAGTGTAGCTCCAACTTCTCCTTTCGCTAATGGCTTCAATAAGCATATCCGCAGGTTCTTGCTTGTATGAATATTTTCCAGATTCAACCGTCCATCCTCCAATACCGCCGTATGAAGTGATACCTTAACCGAGTGTGTTTCGTTCTCGAATGAAACGTTGAGTTCTTTTCCAAATGAATTACACTCGATTGTCACTAAACAGCTTTACAATCACTTTTCTCCTTTCCCAACTCTTCCATGAACCTAGTCATCCATATCATCTCCTTGCTAGCCTCTCGTAGCTACAACATACTCTGCCTTTGTAGTAGACAAAGCCATAACCTTCTCGCAATCTTGAAATCCAAACTTAACCGACATTCCACCTACGTGAAAATATATACGGTAGTGCTCCTCCTACCATCCAGATCTCCTGCCATATCGGGAATCAACATAGCCACGTAATGAAATATATGAACCTCCATAAAGCATAAATGCATGTTAGATGTCCCATTCAAATACGTGAGTATCCATTGACTGCTTTCCAATGATCTTTACTTGGATTAGCCATATATCTACTCACAACTCCCAATGCCTCGTGCAATGTCTAGTCCTGGTACAAACCATAGCATACATGAGACTTCCCATCAAGCTGAATCATATGGCACTCATGTCATGTATTTGACCTCCTCATGTGATGAAGGACACTCGATCTTTGCTCAATTTGAAGTGTCCAACCATAGGTGTGGTAACATGTTTTCCATTTTGTATGTTGAACCTTTCTAACACCTTGTAGATATAATCCTCCCGAGAGACAAATACTATTTCTTATTTTTCCTGTCTTTATGTATTTGCATGCCAAGGATTATTTTTGCAGCTCCTAAATCCTTCATTGCAAATGTGTAACATAGCTTTCTCTTAAGCTCACTAATGTCCCGCATACTAGATCATGCAATAAACATATCATCCACATACAAAGTAACAAAATAATATAGCTCCCATTTTCAAGCTTCTATAAATAAACACAATGGTCAGATTCACATCTCAAGTAACCATGCTCATGCATAAAACTATCAAACATCATGTACCATTGCCTTGGAGCTTTCTTGAGCCCATATATGCTCTTTTTCAACCTCGCACACTAATTTCTCCTTACCCTTGACTTCATACCCAAACGGATGTTGTATATATATCTCTTCATCCAAATCACCATGAAGGAAATTCGTCTTCACATCTAGTTGCTCTAAATGCAAATCTTCTACTGTAGCTAAAATCAATACGCATTTAATAGAAGTCATCTTAACAATAAGAGAAAATATTTCACCAAAGTCAATACTTACTTTCTGTGTAAATCCCTTTACTACAAGCCTTGCCTTGTACCTTTTCTTTCCACCCTCTTCTTCCTTAATCCTATAAACCCACTTGTTCTGCAATGTTCTCTTACCTGCTGGAAACTTAACCAAATCCCAAGTCTTGGTTATGTTCCAAGGAGTCCATCTCCTCATCCATGCCATGCTCCCACTAAACGTGAGTCTTATCCTGCATTGCTTCTTCAAAGCTCTCTAGTTCACCATTATTAGTCAACAATAAATAAAATAGAGAAGGTGTAAATCTTTCTGGAAGTTTACTTACCCTTTGTGACCTTCTCATAGGAGTTTGGGGTACTGGAGGCTCTATATCTGGGCCTCTTGAACATTAGTATCAAACTCGACAGTGACCAACGCCGGTCACCTCTAACCGACACGGTCTAATAACCGATGTTAGTTTGGATCCTCTGTAATCGATATCGGGCGGTTCATCTTACCGATTCTCATAGGGACTAACCGCCATGGTTACTGTGTATTTCGTATTATAGCGTTTCTTTAAAACACGAGAGTTCATTTTCATCAATAAACTTCTCAATTTTCTCATCCTTGGGTACCAAAATTTGATCCTGACATTCTCTTTTCATTCCATTCAACATCACGACTCCTAATAATTTTAGAATTCTCTAAATCCCAAAAAGGAAACTGAAAATCACCAGATCCATAGCCAATGAAAGTGTACCTCTTGGATTTTGTATCCAACTTTTTTCTATTTTCCTATCAACATGCACAAAAGCTTTGAACCAAAAAATTTAAGAAAATAAAGATCTACCTCTTTTCCGGTCAAGCTTCCTCATGTATTCCTCCATCTAGTGAACTTGAAGGGCCACGGTTAATCAAATAAACCGCTCTATCAACTACTTCCCAAAACGCAAGGGCAATCCAGAATGTATCATCATACTTCTAACACATTCCATGATTGTTTGTTCATTTTTCTTCAACACTATTCTCTTGTGGTGTTCTTGGAACCGTTCTTTCTCTACGTATCCCATTCATCTGAACAATAATCATTGAAAGCCTTGCTATAATATTCACCACCATTCTCATATCTAAGGCACTTTAATTTAACATTTGATTCATTCTCAACAAGGAATTTTCATCTTTTAAAAGTCTCAAAAACATCAAATTTACATTTAATACAAGTAAACACATACCTTTTTGTAGTATCATCAATGAAAGTAACATAATACTGGGATCCTCCATGAGAAGCTACCCGAGCTGGTCCCCACACATCCGAGTGTACAAGCTCTAATTTCCGCTCCTTTTAGTTGCCCCAACTTTGAGAAATCTCTCTTTTACTTTCTAAAGATACAATGCTCAGAAATCAAGATCTAAATCTTTCAAATCTGATAACTTACCCTTAGCCTTTAATATTGCATTCTTTTTGACTCATATGACCCAAACGATTATGCCACATGCATGTATCCGAATCAAGTAGATAATGCGAGAAAATGAATCAGAATATGCTGTGGATAAATATAACGTTTGTACCTTCTTACCTCTTGCCACAACAAAAGCACCCTTGGTGACTTTCCAAGAGTCTCCTGTAAAAGTAACCATGTAACCAGATTCACCTAGTTTCCTTGTAGAAATAAGATTCCTCCTGAGGCTTGGCACATGCCTCACATATTTCAATACCCATGTATTTCCATTCTACAATTTTAGATGAACTTCCCTTTATCGAATACCGCAAAGTTCATCATCACCCAAATAAACATGCCCAAAATTTCCATGGACATAATTTCTGAAATAACCGTTATTAGGGGTCGTGATGGAAAAAGCTCTTGAATCTAAAACCCATGATTCAATTCTATTGTCTAAAGAAAGAATAAGAGCATCTTGCATTACCTCTCGATGAAGCAAGATTCACCTCTTTACCTTTATCCTGGTTGTTGATTCTCTTTATCATTTGACCAACAATCTTTCTTTCGCATGTCCTTTCTTTCCACATTTCAACAAGTAATTCCCTTACTTTTGAATTTAGATCTACTTTCCCTTGACTTTGATTTCCCATTACTCTTACTCTTGGATCTCTCCTTCTCTTTGCCCCTCTTTCTACATTCAAAGCATTTCCGGATGATGTTTCCTCTCGTACTCTTCTGCGAATTTCTTCATTCAAGATTATATTAACCACATCATCAAACTTCAAAATATTATTAGCAGATGTTGTATTACTAACAAACTATTACCAAGTTGTCCCAACTATCGTGCAAAGAACATAAGAATAAAAGTGCTTTTACTTCATCATCAAATGGTATAACAACCGATTTTAACTGATTTACAATAGATCGGAAATCATTCAAATGACTAGAAGCAGATTCACCTTCATGCATCTTAGAACTAAATAGTTTTTTCATCAAATAAACCTTATTTGAAGCACTAGGTTTTTATATAAATTAGCAAGATATTTCATTAAGTCTACCGTAGAAGCCGCTTCTATAATATTGGAAGCCATAGATTCTCAAGCTAGGCTCAATCTTATAGATCCCAAAGCCTTTCTGACAAGAATCTTCCATTCTTCATCAGTCATCTTCATAGGTATAGACTTCTCATCCAATGATAAGTACAAATCTCTTTGATACGAGATAATCCTCAATCTATATCTTTCATAATTGATAATTTCAGCCGTCAAATTTCTCTACCTTGTATTTATTATCTTCGCCATTGTTGTAGCTCCCACTTAATCGAAAACCCTCGTGAGTAAATCATGCCAACACACTAAACCTAAAATAAAGCTTGATACCAGTTGTTGGGGTTAGCACACCAGTTGTATAGAAAATATATCGAATCTAAGCATACATGCAAATAAAAATAGATATTCTACCGTAAGAAATATACAAAACAAGAGACATAAATCAACACCAAATTTAACATGGTTCACCCAATGTTGGCTACATTCACCAAGAAACAAGCCAATCTATTATCCAAAGTTTTGAAAAGATATATAATAAAGATTTATAATCTTCCACACCTCTAAGATGTTCGGGGTACTTTCTTTCTTCAATCTTTTCTTCTATTCATTACCAAGAAACCTCTCTCACATAATTATCTTGTAATTATGATCCTTTTTCTACTTCTTCTAAACCCTAGCTTTTATGCTTATATAGTCGCATTTATAGACTTAGGGCACTTAGCCATGTAATTACAATCAATAAATCTATTTTAATGCTAAAATAGATATAATTCACGAGAGTTAATTAAAACTTCATCACACGGGTAGTCGGCGTTGGTTCCTCGCCTTACATCGACCTATTTGCCGATTCTTTACTTGCTGGACCGATGCCGGTCTACCCTTAATCGATGTTGGTTACTATGTTTTCAAGAAAGTTCTAATTTCGCATGCTAAAATGAAGTAATTGAGCTCCACAACTCAACAACCCTTTTGAAGCTTATGCCCTGATATATCATTTGGTGAAGTTTGAGCTCTTTTTGCACAAGTTAAGCCTCAAAATTAGTTTTAGACTTTGATCCGCTCTCCTGGAACCTTCGAAATATGAAATTTGCAACTCTTGAATTTTGAAATGCAAGGGAAATTTAAAATGTCTTCTTATTTGGACTTGGCTTCAATGTCACAAGATTTTGTAGTAGAAAAATTTGAAAAATATAACTCTAACTCCTTTTTTCTCCCATAAGTTGAGTGCTAAAACTATTGATGTGAAATCACCGCACCCCCAACTTTCTTGAATTTGAATGGGGAATTTGGCTTGTTTGATTCGCATAACATGGAGTTGTCGTGAAGTGTGGGACCTTGTGAATCAAACAACTCTCTGGAGAAGGTCGGTTCTGCTCTCCTAATTACCTACTACTAAATACTCCTAATGAAGAAAAACTACTCACTAACCCTAATGTAATGACTCAAGGGGACAAGGAGAGAAATGCATGGAAATGAAATCCTACACTACGAGCGGTGATACACCAAGAGAGGAGTGATAATCACTTCATAAACCCTACAACATGGAGAAAGGGTGAGTTGAGGGAGGTTGGACAGATGCAACATAGACCTAAACTACACCAATGCACTAAGGGAATTTGGGATGATAAAAAAAACCCAAAATTCAAGCATTCACCATCTTTGATAAACACAACCATCAAATCCTGTAATAGATAAGAGATACACACAGATCATGTAAGCACAAGGATAGGTAAGATGCAAACAACAAAAATAAAGGTTGGACAAGATGCAACACAAGGATGTTTTATTGCTCCATATAAATTTTACACAGTATAATGTTGTAGAAGGGAAGAGGCATGAAGCCATTACAAGAATTTGGGAAAGGCTCAAGCCCTAAGAGGAATGGGGTGTATAAGAGAAGAAAGGTGATCAAATACCTTTTAATGTACAAGCCCTTACAATATTTATAGAAGAATTTGAGGAGAGGAGAGAGAAAATGAATCCCGAATTTACAACAAAACCATAAAATTCCTTCATTTCTCTGCAATGAGTGTGGAAGATATTCAAAAAAACTCTATTTCATTAATTTCTTTACCTTGTGCTTGAAGGAATTTGTCTTGATTGCACCTCCTATCTCGCCTGCAGGCCCTGTCAACTTCATCATACCCCTACTCTTCCACTTACCTCACTATTGAGCTTTCACCTACCAAGAGTGTTATAGCCCTATTCCAAAATCTTTTGGAGCATCTAGATGAAAGGAGCGATAAACCAGATTGTACAAGCCAAGAACACGAGATGCTAATCAAACACCACGATCTATAAGATGAAAGCAATTCGCCAAAATAACTTTACATAAAACCTTTACAAATAAATGAGAAGCAATATCATATATTATTATGGAACTCAATGCAATACATTGAGAATGGGTCTTGCTTAAATAAGCAAGGAATAACAATCTAAGAACCAGTCAAGGTCGTAGATCAAGCCATAAATCAAGGAAATAACTAGTCATCAAAGAACTAGTCAAGACCATAGATTTAGGAGAGAACTAGACATCAAGGATCTAGTCAATACCATAGATCTAGGAAAGAACTAGTCAATACCATAGATCAAGGAAAGAACTATACCTAACAACTAGATAATATCTCCTAATATCTAAATAAGATAAAAGAAATATCCACACACATAAGTGGGTGAGGATAAATACAATAAAGGTAAATAAAGTACCTAGGTGAACATGAGCTAAGGTAAATACCTACTCTAACACTAGAACCTCTAAAATTCCAAATTTGATGATTCCAAGCTATATATCGTGGGTTCCCATGATTCCATGACTATTTGTTTGCTAGAATCGACATTGGGAGCACTCAAGTTATGTAATTTTGGGGTTTGGTGAAATCTACAATTTTAGGGTTTAAAAACCTCTAAAATCCATTTTTATGTTTTGATCATGTTGCCACTCACAAGGATCTCTCTCATCTTTCTAACGAATATGATTTTGTGCAAATCGGAGCCATAGTGTCCAAGATATAACTATTTTTGTAAAAGGGGGTCTTGGATGCATTGTGGTTTTGCAATGTCTGTAGGCGCAGTTGCTCACCAAGCCCCGAAATGGCTTAGCGAGCTATTTATTCTCCTTGAGTCGAGTCCCCCAAAAGAAGAATCCTCCACATCTAATTTACCATCTACCCCCTTCTTCCTTGCATCCATGTGGAGAATTGTGGTTTTGCTTTGATCGATACCTCTATCACATTGTGCTACATCATTTTGATTCGATGAGCTTAAAAAAGGTAGGCCGAGTTTCCTTATGGTGATTTTAGCTAAGCTTATGCATATTAGTCAGGTGAATTAGTCTCTTCATGCCGCAATTCCTTTGTTGACCTATGAGTTTGTGTCATCAAAACTACCCTTCCTCATGTGATGGGTGAGCTTCTTTTATAGCTCCTCGATATCTCATCGCAACCTACTCATCTTTAATTGGTTTAGGTGAGATCTATCTCTCGCAAATCGGGATCTTCCACCTCACCCTACCTCTCCTCATGCTTCCATATGGATAGAATCCTCTCCCAGTGCATGTGTTGGAAAGCCTTGTTTAAATGGTCAAACCACCACTGACCTACTCCCGACATTACATGTCTGCTACTAGCTACTCTCATCCAACGAAAGCAAGTACAAATCTCTTTGCAATCTGAGATAATCGTCAATCTGCATCTTCCGTAATTGATAATTTCAGCCGTCAAAGTTCTCTACCTTGTATTTATTATCTTCATCGCCATTGTTGTATCTCCCACTCAATCGAAAAACCTCTCGTGAGTAAATCTGTCAACACACAAACCCTCAAAAAATATTTGATACCAGCTTGTTGGGGTTAACACTAATCTTTGGTTGTATAGATAATATATCGATCTAAGCATACATGCAAATAAAAACAGATATTCTACAGGAAGAAATATGCAAAATAAGAGACATAAATCAACACCAGATTTAACGTGGTTCACCTGTGTGGGCTACATCAACAATACACAAGCCAATCTATTATCCAAAGCTTTAAAAGATATACAATGAAGATTTATAATCTTCGACACCTCTCAGATGTTCGGTACTTTCTTCTTTCAAGATTTTCTTCTATTTTTACCAAGAAATCTCACTTGTGACATAATTATCTTGTAACTATGATCCTTTTTCTACATCTAAACCCTAGCTTTTATGATTATATAGTCGTTTATAGACTTAGGGCACTTAGCCATGTAATTACAATCAATAAATATATTTTAATGCTAAAAATAGATATAATTCCCAAGATTTAATTAAAACTTCGTTGCATAGGTAACCGATGCTGCGGTTTTGCCTAACCATCGCCGGTTCTTACTTGCCCTTGACCGATGTCAATTTTCCCTTAACCGATGCCACCATCATGTGTTTTCAAAGAAGTTCTAATTGCATGCTAAAATGAAGCAATTGAGCTCCACAACTCAACAACTTGTATCCATAATATCATTATTAGTTCGCTAGTTGGACTTCCGATCGTGAAGAAAATACTAAGGTTATGTAGTATGAGGTGCAGTTCTTATTACATTGATAAATCCGTTGTGAACAAATGATGGTCATTATGATCCTAATATGGTTTATATATGATAATTAATAAAAGCTATTATCGTTTGGCTTGCATCTTATTAAAGTTTTTTGATTTATTAATGGTTGTTGGAATTTGAAGACTTGAGATTTTGACGCCAAGGGGGTCTTGTCTTTATTTAAATACGAAATATTATGGCTAGAATGTTTTGATGACTCTAGCATTGCTTAATGCGTGATAATATGCCATCTCTATTAATAAGCTTTATCACTTTAATGGGTGAAGATCCTATGCAAGGTAGCTTAACATTATGAAGGTTAATATGATGCATAATGGTTATAGTGTATGATAATCTATATTGTTTAAAGGACCGCGATCTTTGACCTTGAACAAACAATGATGTTGTTATAGTATTCGTTAAGATTTTGATTGATTGTTTATTTTTTTTAATTAGTGGGTTTTCTTGATTATGTTGTTTAACATTGGGTTTGAGGAATTTTGCATTATTATAAAGTGTAATGATTAAAGGGCTTGATGGTTGTTTTATTATGGATAAATAGTTTTGAAGGGACTATACCCTGAGTACAAAAAGGCTCAAAAGCCAGATAACAAAAGTAGAGAAACCAAACCTAGACAGGCTAAACACCATAAACTAGGAGGCTCATCAGCCAGATAATACAATAAAAAGAGAAAAACAAGATCAAACCCTACAGTGATCCGAATAAGAGAAAAAGAGTCAAAAAAATGAACAAGAGGGATCTAACACAGGCATCCCAGCTAGAAAACAACATCAAAACCACGATCAACAATAACTTCACCGCCGTAGACAACAAAGCAGGCACCACATCAATTGATTGCTCTATCAATCTTGGCCTTAATCTTCTGGAGCGAGGTGAAGAATGCAATGGCTGTGGCTTGGGATGGATCATTCATATCCACCTGGGCAATTGCAAGATCTCGGTTCTCATTTGATCCCCATATATCATCGGGGATGTCGCTAAGACTGCACATGCTTCGCACATGTTGCTCTATAAAATTATAGATACTTTTAAGGGCTGAGAGGATGTAGTCATGATGCCCTTTTGCATTGCCAAGCCTGGCATCCTAGAGAAAGAAGCTTCTTGAATATCTCAGTAGTGGTATCATCATCTTCAGAGTTTTGCAGCTTCCTCTTCCCTTTGTTTTATCCATATCCCTCATAGCATTCTTGAGGTCTTGAATCTCCTGTTCAAGCTTTTCAACCCTGACCAATAGGTCCACTTCCTTGGAATCCTTCATCGGTTTACTTATGTGTAATAAGTTTTCCGCAAGTTCCAAATCCCGATGGCTTCTTAAAACCCTCTGTGAAGATGGCAGAGAGACCTTAGCTTTCTTATCTTTCCTCTTCCCGCTAGGGGTAGCAATGTCAAGATTTCTGTTGGCAGGGGGAGGAATGAAGGCAGGGGGGAGTAGGTAGGGGGTGGGAGTAGGCTAAGAAATGGTGGTGTATGAGCAGGATCAATCCTTGGTGAAGGGGAACAACCCTGGTATGGTTTTGAACCTCAAGAACAGATTTCTCCAAGGAATTCAACAAATAATGAGGAAAATTTATGGTAAGATTCCTATGAAAATGATTTAGGAATATTAAGTGCTTTAGGGGAATGGTGACATATCTCCCCTAGAGTAACATATCTTACCACCATCCACACAATCTCGGTGAAGGGCTCAGGGATAGATGCAACTTTGATGCCAGCCGCTACGAACTCCTAGATTCTCCCCTTCATCGAGAAACTTTTAGCCTCCACCTCTCTATCCACACGTTTGTTAAAGAACTTGGTTCCCTCCAGGTGAAGCCCAGTGACTTGGGCAATGAGCTCCTCAGAAATCTCGACCTTAACATCACTATACTCAACAATGCGATTCCTCCAACCATTAGTGAATTTTAATGAAATATCCTGGTCGAAACCCTGAATCTTTTCAATAAAATTTGTAATACCTCCCATTTGCAAATAATTCCAAAGTATTGTATCATTTTTCCATGTTGGATTATGGGTGGGCTCTGTCTTGCATGGAGGTCCCCCCATTTTTCCTGTGATGCTTCTTCTTTTACAATGGTAAAAATTTGAAATCTATACGACTCATCCCCTGCTCTACTTTTGAAGACCTCTGAAATGTGGAAGATTGTAAGTATCCTTAATCCTCACTTTACAATTAATAAACTACTCCTTAGCATCTTCCCTGCATCTTTAATGATTACGCTCCAAGTCATGCATATCTTTGGTGATGTCATCACATACTTTAGCAGGAAGGGTGTCGCCACTTAACCAAGTTTGCATTATATTGTTAACCCCAATATTTTCCAAACCATCTGCCACACTATTGCCTTCTCGGTAGGTATGGTTAATTTTAAAATTATCAAAACTCTTGCAAATATCAATAGCTTCAGTTATAAAGTCCCTGATGGACCAGCTTGGAGGTTGTTTTTGGTTTAACAAATTAATAATGTTCAGTGAATCTCCCTCAATTATAATATTGGAAATATTACAATCTCTAGCCAATCTTATTCCCCAAATGCTAAAGCTTCGAGTAGTGATTTGTTTTCCTACCCATCTTGCCAGAAAAAGTAGCAACAAATCAGCCTCTATGATCTCTAATTACTCCACCTCCTCCCGAATCTAAGATTACCTTTTGAGGCCCCATCAAAATTCAGCTTGTGCCATGTGCTAGGAGGCTGAATCCATCGAGACAGTGGATCTATCAATGCTACTGTTATTCTTATTCTTGATACTATCAGTGCCAATGTTCCAAGCAGCTAGAATGTGCTCCTCTTCCTCGGATAAATTTTATTTTTAGGGGTTTAAATCTTTCAATGTTGTCTTTTACTGCAATGATAATTTCTTTGTAGACTTTTTTGCAGATATTCTGGTATTCCTGAAAATGACATCATTTCTAGCTTTCTAGACTCGCCACATGGTGTGAGGGAGAACCAGTTGCCATAGTCTCCTCACCACATAGTGCTTGTAAGGGGAGTTCCATTGTTCCTAGGCCTGTAGACAAGTTTGGGGAAAGATCCATTTTGATTGAAGTTTTCAAAAATAAGATGCTAGATTTTGGAAGTATACTTACAATACAGAAAGAGGTGTTTAATGTCTTCTGCTTCCTCCTGACACATGCAACATCTGTTAGGCATGATAAATCATTTCCTAATGATATTTTCATTAGTGAGGATCTTACCTTTAATGATAAGCCACCAGAAGAAATTAACTCTAGGGGTTAGCTCAGGCATCCACAGCTTATGCCATTCAATTTCACTTTCAATAGAGGCAAAGAAAGAATTGTAGCCAAATTTAACAGAGTACTCTCCATCAAAGGAATCTTTCCAAATAAGTTCATCCTTATTATTATGATGACTGATATGTATTAGGGAGAGATGAGTCTGCATGGAGGAAACAACAGACTACATATTTTCCTCATTTACTTTAAGTTGTTTCCATTTCCTTCTGTTGTCAGTCACCTCAATATAGTCCTTGAATTTCTTCCCATAATTTCTAATTAGGCTGTCTTTGATGTGATCAAAAGAGGTATTCCAGTTAATGTCAGACCAGATGTCATTCCAGAAATCAATGTCTTGTCCATCTCTCGAGCTTCCAGCTACATCCCTGGGAGAGGATATGCCTAATGTGGAGAAGATTATTCCAGAAAATTGATCCATTCAGAAGTAGCTGATCAAAAAGAAAGGAATTCATGTTTTGATTGGAAAGGTATTTGATTTTGATCAACTCGGTCCATGGCTTCTGCTCTTTTATTAGTCTCCAACCCAACTTTGCAATTAGAGCAACATTCATATTTCTGATATCTTTGATGCCTAAACCCCAATCCGCTTTGGCTTACATACCTGCTCCCAAGCTACTAAATGGTATCTAAACCTGTCTTCTGTTCCATGCCATAAAAATTTTGAATTTTTTCAATGCTATTCACCACTGTTGCTAGAATGTTGAACATCGACATGATATAAATAGGTAAGTTCTGAAGAGTGCTTTTGATCAATAAACATTTTCAGCACTTGATAGTATAGCACCTTTCCAACCAAGCAAGTTTTTCTGAAATCTCTTAAGTAGATCATTCCAAACCTCATTAGAAACCTTATTAGTACTCATAGGGAGCCCTAGATAAGTAGCTAGAAGGGAGTTGATTGTACAACCAAGAATGAGAGCAATATTTTTTTGTCTTTCAATAGGTGTATTGAAGAAGTAAACTGAGCTTTTGTCAAAGTTTACTTTCTGTCCCGAGGCTTCCTCATAAAATCTTAGAATGGTTTTGATAGCCTTAGCTTCAATGATTGAGGCCATCAGAAGCTAATAGTGTCATCAGCAAACTGCTGATGGGAGGAAATCTGATTGCCAGAAGTAGGTTGAAAACCCTTTATCATACCAATATGAATAGCTTTTGAAATAGACCGGCTTAAATTGTCAGCCATTATGATGAACAACAAAGGGGATATGGGGTCCCCTTGGCGAATGCCTCTAGTGCTAGCAAAAAAACCAACTGGTTCTCCATTGACAACCACTGAAAATCTAGAAGAGGATATGCAAGCTTGGACAATTTTCCTGAATTTATTTTGAAACCCAAACTTGGACAGAACCTCATCCATGAATTTCCAAGAGACTCTATCAAATGCCTTATGCATGTCTAACTTGATAGCCATCCCATCTTTTTACTTTTATCCATTGAATGAATTGTTTCATGAACCATAATAACTCCATCCTGGATAATTCTACCTTTTATGAATCCGCTCTGCTATTGGGAAATAATTTCCATTAGAAGAGGTTGTAGTCTAGTGGTTAAAATCTTTGTGAAGATCCTATAAACTACATTAACCAGGTTGATTGGCCTAAAATCCTTGAAATCCTTTGCATCCAACTTCTTAGGTGCAAGCACAATATGTGTGTTATTTAATTATTTATTAGATTTCTAGTTCTATAGAACTCATTTATAGCTTTCAATAGATCTTCAGAGCAAATTTCCCAACATCTTTGGAAGAAGTTTGCAGAGAAACCATCAGGGCCCAGAGCCTTGTCCCCTTCCAGTGAAAAAACAACTTTTTTCAACTCCTCAATGGTGACTGTTTTGGAAAGGCTCTTAAATCTCTCTTCAGGCAAAAATTATTAGGAATGGAGTCTAAGAGAAAGGAGGTTGCTTGCTCATTATAGGAATTGTTCTCTGTGAGAAGATTCTTGTAGAATTTTAGGGCTTCAACTTTGATGTCCTTAGTATCTGTAGTAATGGTACCATTTCCCTTGGAGACTTCAGTAATTCTGTTACAAGCCCTATGCTTGAGGGTGGTCATATGAAAGTATTTTGTGTTTCTGTCTCCAGCCTTTAGCCAGAGAGCTCTAGATTTCATTCTCCAGAAGGTTTCCTCATAGTTGTTGATATTATGCAGGTCAGAAAGAAGCTTCTTTTCCTTTTGATGATCCTCAAAGGTCATACCTTTCATTGAGACTTTAAGCTCAAACTCTTCCATTTGTTGTTTAAGCTCTTTCTTTTTTTCAAAAATATTACCAAAAACCTCTTTATTCCAGATTCTAACCTTTTGTTTCACATTTTTTAACTTCTGAAGAAGTATGAATTGGGCAGTTCTAGTCCCTTCCCAAGTCCACCACTCTTTAATTCTATCAAGAATGTCCTCATGTTCAAGCCACATCTTTTCAAATTTAAAGTTGCAGTGGAAAGGCTTAGACCAATTGAAGAAATTAAGAGCAATAGGATTATGGTCTGAACCTAGTTCTGGGAAGAGAGGAGAGATAAAAATTCTGATCTAAGATCTAGTTAGTAGAAATGAGAGCTCTATCTAATCTAACCTGAATCAGATTTTCCCCAATTCTTCTGTTAGACCAGGTGTATTGATTACCATGAAGTTCAATGTCCATAAGGTTAAGATTCGATATGAAGCCTGCAAAATCTTCCATGCTGGTAGAGAAATCAGAGTTCCCTCCAAATTTTTCCCCCGGATTTAAAGGAGTGTTAAAATCCCCCATTATCAGCTAGTTCGCATCCTCAAAGTTATTTCTAAACCTAGGCTAACTCTTTCCAAATATTTCTTCTCCTAAGCAGTAGTATTAGGGGCATAAATATTGGAAAGAATCCAACTAGAATTGTTCTCAAGACTTTTAAAATTTATAGCTAAATGATTTTGAGAGGAGAAAAGCACATTACCATGAACAATTTTAGTGTCCCAGAAGACCGCTAATCCTCCGAAGCCCCTTGAGAATCAAGCAGCAACAAAGGCAACATTCTCCCAAAAAGTCTTTTTGCACTCTTCAACAACTTTAGTTTTCATTTTCATTTCTTGAATTAGAAGGATGTTGGGCCTGCTTGATCTTCTAATTTCCTTAAGAATTCTTTGTTTAGGTCCCCCATTTAGTCCCCTGACATTCCAAGATATAACCTTCATTAAAAAGAATTGGGGAGGTAGTTTTCGGATGGCTCAAAAGACTTTGAGTACCATCTGCAATTTCTTTCTCAGTCTCTTTTTTCCTTACTTCCCTTTTGAGAGTCTACCTTTTCTATAAGTGACTCCAATATTTGTAGTTCTCTTGGTAGTAGCCCTTGTGATTCTTGAGGTGGAAGCTTCCCAACTTCCTATTTGTTTCTTTTTATCACTATAGAGTGATTCAGGAATTTCTTCAAACCCTTTTAGTCTTCGTTTCTTACTTCGCACTGTGATGAATCCATCTTTATCACATTCAGACAGGTTTTTCTTCAAAGTAGGAGTAATTTCTCCTTCTTCTTTTCCTTTATCAAAATCAAGTTGTTGAACTATTAGAGGTGTGAGCTCCTCCATATCTGCAAACTCTTTATCCTTATTTAGATCTCTTGCTATGGATTCCAGAAGTTCTTTGGCTTTTCCTTGTCTCCTCTTGTTTAGTTCTAGAGAGTTGTTCTTAGTTATTGGTTCTTGATGAGGTAGAGGAGTGATTTTTTCCATCTCCTCTTCATTGGAAATGGTTAGATGAATGTACACTTTTTCATTTACTTCATCCACTTCCATGTTCAGTCTTATAGGATTTGTTTTCTCAAGTATCATTGTTTGATCTTTTTCTATTTCCTTCTTAGCTTCTTCACCCTTTGTCAGATCAATATATTTTTCCTTTTGGGCTTCAACATGCTTTTCCGACTGGGGGATCTTAGGTCTCCATAGTTTTTATAAACCGGTGGCCTCTTTATTATGGTCTTAAAACCTTTTTCTTGTCCTTGATTCTTAGATTCATCTGCATGCAGCGATCCCTTGTATTTTGATCCTATCTATTGGTTAGAGAGGCTTTATCAACCTCATCTATCTATTTCTGTCCTTGCTCTTCAGTATGATCAAAAGGTTTTTCCAACTGTTGCTTCATGCTCTCGGAACATTTTCCGGCAAAATGCCCTAATTTATGACATTTGTGGCATCTTAGTTGAAAAGCCTCATATTCTATTGGTTGTTTCCATGCCCCAAATTTTGATTGTAGAATGATGTGTTCAGGAAGCTCCTTCTCCATTTCAGATGAGACACAAAACCTTGCAAAGGCAAGTCTGGATCTATTTTTCGTAGGCCCATCTAGCCCGATTGGAGAACCAATCAATCTAGCAATATGAAGAAGGATCTCATCATCCCAGAGATGTAGGGGCAGCCCTAGGAGTCTACACCAGATGGGTATGGCATGTATGTTCTCAGTATTAGGGTTAAACCCGGGATACCATTTTTTTAGAAAAAGCCCCATATTGCCAATACACCAAGGGCCACCCAATAAGACTGAATCCACATCAGCTTGTTGATTGAAGCGGGCTAGAAAAATCCCTTTTCCATGGTGGTGATATTTAAATCTCCTTTTGGTTTCCAGCGTCGTATGGCCCATTTTCTTATAATATCGACATTGGGTCTTGCTCCCAAAAACTTTCCAATGAGGGTGAGATTTGTTTTCTCAAGAGCTCTATGCAGACAACCATCAGGCACTTGTATGTGGGTCACCCCCTCATTATCTTTTGTACTTTTAAAAATATTCAGTCTAGATGCAGGAGAAAGGGGACCCACATTTTTGTCAGGAGGTACCTTAACAATATCAGCCCAGGCTCTAGATCCAATGCTAATACCTTTATTCGATTAGTTCTGCATCTGTTAACGGCGCCTTATCAGCTTGTTCGCAACATCTTGAAAGACATTCAACGGCCAGAGCGGCTGAAACCACACTCTCAAAACCCTCTCGCAGTCCTCCATGAGTTTCTCTCTCATAGTCCTCCATGGATTTCGTGTTTGTTAAATTAATAAACTACTTTGTTTTGTTTTAAATGCCTCCAATTGAAATGTGAGGGTCACAGACATTGACTAGAATGTTGAAAGGGATTTATAAAGTTTTGAAATCCATTTAAAAGGTGGTTTTTTCCTTTAGGATCTATCATTGTTGTTTATACATGGGCGAGTTCTTGAGGATACTTAAAACCCTAGATCATGGCGGCGGGTTGTGTGGAAAACAAGAATTTGTATGGTGGTTATTTTTAGATGCATGCATTTGTAAACTAGAACTTTTAAAATTATAAAGCCCCAATTTGGGTGCGAGTAGTTGCATGGGAGGATTCTTTTGTTTATCTAAAAATATTTGTGAGTGTTTTGTGTGACCAATGATTTGAGTGGGTAAATTTATCCTTGATGGAAAAACTTGTGTTGGCGGAAAAATAAGTTTGAAGCTGGCAAGGCATGAACGCCATTCTTTGTTAATACGGGCATGGTTTTTCTTTCTCTATTCTTGCATAGTCTTTTATGGGCATAAGTATGGGGTTTTATCTTCACTTGTTATGTTGGTAAAATTTGGACTACAATTGTGTATATTTGTATGCATGAATATGTTTCACATTTCTGAAAATACATATATGATGCACATGGGTATAGATGTATATATACCTATATTCTTGCTTAAAACGAGAATACAAGTATATATTTACATATACAATCGTAGATATGCATTTCAAATGTTGCATAAAGTACTTTGGGGTTTTTCTAGAATGTATTATTTGTGGAAAGGAATAAGGACTTGGCTGCTGAGTCCGAATGACATATTATGTTGTATTCCATTGGTTTAATAAGCGATGTGGCTCTCTCTTTGCTTGATTCTATTGAGCCATGATGGCACTTGAATGGAATAAAGTGTATGGAAGAATATTGTTTCTCTCTTCTTGACTCTATTAGATGCTTTGCACATAAGAGTTTTTGTGCATGTTTACACGAAGGATAATCATGCCAGTTCATCTTTGAGTTGACCCAATATCTGTTGTAGGTACTTGAAAGTTAGAAGAAATGATGAATGTTATTTTGCATTGAAGTATTCTACTTGTTTGAAAATAAGAAAGAGAATGATATGTTTTGATGATTCTAGTTACATATGTAAAGAGAAAGCTCAGCTAATTTGAGCTATAAGTGTATTTTAAATTCTAAACACATGATTTGTCGATTTTGGGAAAATTATTGATTGCATGCTCTGTTAGGGTTTTTGTCATTACAAGTCAATCCCATAACCTTGTGGAATATCTATGAACTCTTGATTTTAGTTATTCAATTATTTGATCTTTTCACATTTTGCAATAGCGGGAGGATCTATTAGAGGCATGTAAAAACATATTACTATGGTACAATAGTATATGTGTGCTAAAAATATTTTTGTAATGGTATGGTCTTACCCTAACTCATAAATATCATTATACTATATATATATATAGTTCAACTGAATTTCGCTATTACCTTGTATTTTGACCAAGTTATTGCTTTTTCTTTATGCATATTAAAACAATTATTCCGTATTAGAGAATTATATCTCTTCACCATGTAAGTAAGAGTTGTTAATTATTATCATATGTATATAAACATGAGTGCTTAAAAGTGCAAATCTTATTGATAAATTTGATGGTCTCGAATGTATAGACCTCTTAAATGGAATTACATACAAGTTTGGACTGTTATTTGAGGATTATTTGGATGACTAGTTACGTTATGATTTTGGATTACTCATGTAGACTTTGTACTTATTAGAAAACATTTCCATAAACTAGGTAAATCTGGAAAATCAACTTTGTTTTTCTTGGATATGTATGATCTCTCATCATTGGTAAAGACTTGGTGTGGACGGGTGCATCTTAATGGATTTAATGACAAAAATCCAAATGTTCAACTTGAACATGGTGAAATCTATCAAGGTTAGTAATGAAGTGAATGGAATATATACTCTCTCTTTAAGAAATAAATTATATGATTTTGGACTTCTCATGTAGACTTTGTACTTATTAGAAAACATCTCCGTAAACTATGTAAATATGGAAAATCATCTTTGTTTCTCTTGGATATGTATGATCTCGATGGGTGCATCTTAATAGATTTAATGACGAAAATCCAAATGTGCAAAGTGAACATGGTGAAATCTATCAAGTTCAATAACTCGAAGTGAATGGAATAGATACTCTCTCTTTAATAAATAAGCACAAAACACTATTTCTATGGAGTAGTTTGTGCATTAACATAGAAAGGATATAAATCCTAGTTTGATTATAGGTTGTACATAAAAACAATAAAATATGATAAGACTAAAGGAGGATTAATTGTAGAAACCTCATGAGGAAAAATAACTTCTCTTGTTGTAATTGGTGTTCTCCTTTCTTCAAAGAACCAATAACCCAAAATTTAATTAAGAGAAACAACAATCTAAGTATTTACAACTAATATAATTCCTTAAGTGGAAGTTTAAGACATGCGTTTGATTAAATTAAAGAATATAAGTTATAAATGATACATGTTGAAAATTGTATGCAAAAATATGGCCTTAGATAGAAATTTTGTTATCTTATCTATATGAAGATATTGTCGTGGACGAAGAAAGAAATTATAATGTTTGAGTCAATGTAACTTGAATACTACATCTGGTATCAACTGAGTAAACACTCTGGGATTAATATTTGAGAGAATATTTATAAATTGTTAATAAATCAAATTTAATAGGCAGATGAATACAATTTATGTGTAGAACCATAACTAGATGATCACACAATCTATATTGATTATAAAAGAATTGAATGAAGCTTCTTCAGGTTACTATTGAAATTTATAAGTAACAATATGTCTCATCGGCATGGTAATTACTCATATCCTTCTATGGGAGGTACAAACGAGACATGAACATTGTAACAAGAACAAAAAGACATGATGATAACATGTCACGTTGAGTAATGAATTAAGAATAAACTAAGTTTGTTTCTCTAAGCAAATGGAAGATGCTAGTATGGGCGGTGATTCAATGGAAATATGTTATAATTGTTAATTGTTAATTGAATGTCATCCTTGAAGTATTTTGATTGAGGTTATTAGCATTGTTACCTTTGCTTGAAACTTGTATCCTGTAATGTTATTGATACTAGATATGGTGGTTGAATGGGATAACCTTCGTTAAAGGCCTAGAGCATCAATATCATTATATAAGAATTGATATGGAACTAGCTAGAGGAATGAATAAAAATAAATCAAATTGGATAAGCACTAGAGTGATATGAAAAGATATCATTGCTGAATTATTATGACAAATTAAATGAAATGATTGTATTAAGTACAATTAGTACATTGATCGTACATCGAAGAAGTAATGAATTGAGTTATGATGAAATCTTCCTAGTTATTAACTACGTTAATGACAACCTTATGGGATAATTGAATTAAATCCCTTTTGAGGGAACTTGTGGTAAATGGGTCTAGAGGTTTTATCATTTGTATTTAACTAGGTTGTTTGCTTGTTGTTGTTGTAGAAGTAATAGGATCAAAGTTGTGTTGTGGAATGAAGTAGGTTTCTGTATATATCAAAACTTCACTTGAGCCTTTTTCTAATGAGATATTAATGCTAGGTAAGTGAGAAATTATGATTTATTTACATCAATCCTATAACAAAGTTATGAGGCAAAAATAATTGTGAGTGTGAAAGGAAAGTAACACTCTTTCAGTAGGGAACAAAATAAAAAATAAGTAAATAAAAATTCAATCGTATATTCGGGAATTTAAAGATGGGTCTCTACATCCTCCACACCTTTTTTTCGACTCACAATCAACTTTTTAGATTTTCTCTCTTTCCCCTTGTTCTCTCTCCTTTCTCAATCAGATGCTTCCATTATTGGCTCTAATACCAAATGTTAAAAACCATAAATCATATGCAAAAGTAACAACTAAGCATTTATAAATAAAAGAGTTGTAATGTATATAGGCATTGAACAACTGATGATGAGATGGATCAATCTCCATGAATGGAAGAGATAACTTAAGAACTAACTAGTTAACATATAACTAAACAAATCACAATAGTGAACTATGTACTAACTTAACGAGTGACCAACACTAATACCTAGTTACAAATTAGTTATAACAACACTTGAACTATATGCTTTATTATCCATAACATTAACGAAATAAGATATTAAATTAATATAGAAAATAATAATTTTATTAAAATGGTACTCTCTAGAGGAGTGTGCATTTGAACCTTGTTCAAGTTGGATGTGAGTACAATTATTGGTGCTTGCAACAACACTATTGTTTTCGAGGCCAATGAGGTACATGAAAAAATAGTCATGACTCCGGTGGTGAAGAAAATGTTATGACATGATGGACTCGGGGCATCCGGCAAAAAGGGATTGTGCACATTGCAATCTAAAGGAATGGCAAAAGGGATTGATGAGGGTCCTTTGGATTTTGACTTTTGTGAGCATTATGTCAATGACAAGTCGAGAAAAATGAAATTTCTCAAAATTACTATGCATGCAAAAATGATCTTGCGGTAACACATAGTGATGTGTTTGGACAGTAAATATTTTTTCACTTGAGAAATCCATGTAATATGAGTCATTCATAGATGAATTTTCAATGAAAATTGGAAATATACTCTCTGGAAGATGTCTGAAGTTTTCAATAAACTCCAAGAGTTCAAAGCCCTTTTGGAGAATCGAAAGAGAAAAAGATCAAGGTGCTACACACTAATAACAAGGGTGAGTTTTATTCAAAATAATTTAAAGAATTCAACAAGGAGTGTGGAATCGAAAGACAAAAGATAACTCCATACACACCACAATAGAATGGAGTTGCAGAGAAGATGAATAGAATGTTGATGGACAAATCCTTGAGTATGCTTAGGGGTGGATAGTTAAAGCATTATTTTTAGGTTGAATCAATTGCTATTGCTTTTTTTTGGTGATCAGTCACCATTATCAACATTGAAAAACATGACCCTGGAAGAAGCTTGGAATGGTAAGAAACCATCCCTGAAACACCTGAATTTTTTTGTTGTGATGCATATGTTCATATTCCAAAGGAAAAAGGGCAAAACTTGACTATAAGTTTGAGAAGTGTGTCTTCATGGGATATGGAAATGTTGTGAAAGAATATAATTCATGGAATCCAATAACAAAAAGATGGTTTCTAGTCATAATGTTGTCTTCAAAGAGTTGAAGAGGATTCCTACACAAAAGGGCATGTTCATTGATGAGGTTGAGCTGAAACATCTAGAAAATTAGCCAAATAAGAATCAAACATAGTGTGGGTTTATGTGGAGCCTGAAGAGCCTATAATTGAGTATGATGTTGTTGATGAAGAAGTAGCACTAGAAGATGAAGAAGAACCTCGAAAACCACGAGTGTGCAAGATGCCGAAAAGGTATATTCCCACCGATAACCATTTTGCTTTCCTCCTACCATCGATTCATGGATGGTGGTGATCTGAAAATAGTGTGTGAATCACTTATTTCTAAGGATAATACATTTTGAAAGGAAGCCAAGAAGGAGGAGGTGGTGTGTTTAAGGAAAAATGTGATTTCACATCCTGGTTACCTTCTAGAAGAAACTTTGTAGGTTGTAAATGGGTGTACAAAAAGAAGTGCAATGTGCGGAGTAAATTGGAGAAGTACAAGGCTCACTTAGTTATAAAAGGGTTTTCTTAGGTCAAGAGAATTAACTTCGGTGGGGTATTATTTTTCGTAGAAAAATTGACTTCAATAAGATTTCTTGTAGCTATTGCAGTTGTATATGATCTAGAAATAGATCAAATGGATGTTAAGACAATGTATTTGCATGGAGAGCTTGAAGAAGAAATCTACATAGTACAACCTAAAGGTTTTAAGATGAAAGGAAAATAGGATTTGGCCTGCCACCTAAAAAATACTTGTATGGCTTGAAACAATCGCCAAGGATGTGGAATTAAAAGTTTTACAACCATGTGCACAAACTTGACCTCATGCGTAGTGAGGTAAATCCTTGTATGCACCTCAATGAAGAAGGAAAGAAATTTGTCATCATAGTGCTCAATGTTGATGACATGTTGCTGATTGGAAATTGCAAGGCAATGATCAAGCAAGTAAAGTCTTAGTTGTCTACACAATTCGACATGAAAGATCTCGGAGATGCAAAATTTGTTTTGGTCATGGAAATTGTGCAAGATCAAGCAAATAAGAGACTCTAGTTGAATTAGAGAAAGTATGTTGAGATGATATTAGAAAGGTTTAAGATGCAAGACAATAAACCTGTAAGCACACCTTTTCAATTGATCGAAACTCTTGGTTGTGTAATCTCCAAACACTCAATAGTAGTCGAGGACATGATTCGGTACCGAGATACAAGCATGGTGGAAATCTGATGTACAAAATGGTTTGCGAGAAGACATGACATTGCACATGTAGTGGGAGTTGTTAGCAAATACATGGCAAATCCTAGATAGGAATGTTGGACTTTGGTGAAGAATATTTTTAGATATTTGCGTGGAACATCTTATCATGTGATTTGCTATCAGGGAAGTTTTGGTGAGAGTAAGGTATTGAATTTACATGGTATTGTGGACTTTCACTAGGGTGTAGATATGGATTGTGTAGATCCACGAGTTTCAACTTGCTCGGTGGAGTGGTATGTTAGATGAGAAAACTTCAAGCATGTGGCATGATTTCCACCTTTGAAGTAGAGCATATGGTAGTTATGTGACCAAGGAAGCAATGTTGCTTGAGATATTATGTTCCATGATTGGGTTCATACAAGGAAAAATGAGGGTAGATTACGACTCGTAGAATGTAATTTGTCTCGAAAAGAACCCTGAGTATCATGCATGCACCAAGCACATTGATGTGCAATATCATTTTATAAGGGAAATGATGGAAGAAAAGAAGGTGCTATTGATGAAGGTGGAGTCAATTGAAATGTTACAGATTCATTGACTAAGGTAGTAATTGCGAGAGATACTTATTTAGTGGAAGAAAAATATGGGCTTAATCGCCGGAGTCTATTGAGAATGCATTCATGATCCCTTCATGCAAAGTTTTTAACAAGTGATAGAATGTTGGGAATGTTTTGACTTTGCATGGCATTGTGTAAGGCTAATTGTGTAGTGGTTTGATGCCACGGTGACTATTGCACAAAGGTTGGCTTGTGCAACAATGGTTAACTCTTATGCATAATGTAGGAGTTGTGAAGAATCATGTAGTTCATTTAAATACATGTGCGTAAGTGTGTGGGTATGTTTTCAACTTGTTCGGTGGAGCGAGTAAGTTAGATGAGTAAATGTCAAGCAAGTGGTGTGATTTCCACCATTGAGGCAGAGTATATGGCAATTACGCAACCAAGGAAGCAATGTGGCTTCAGAAATTGTGTTCCATAATTGGGTTCATACAAGTACAATGAAGGTAAATTGCGACTTGTAGTATGTAATTTGTTTGGCAAAGAACCTTGAGTATCATGCATGCACCAAGCACATTGGTGTGCGATATCATTTTATAAGGGAAATGATGGAAAAAAGGTGGTGCTATTGATGAAGGTGGATTCCAATTTGCATATTGTAGATTCATTGACTAAGGTAGTGATTGTAGAGATGATTTGGTGTGATTACATAACATTGAACTTTCCCAAGGTGTGGGACCTTGCAAAATGGGAAAGCTCTCAGATTAAAGGTTGGTTCCTTATTCCTCTTTGTTAGGGTGCATGCGTAGGAGCTTGCGGAGGATTTATCTCTATACTAATCTAAAACTTTGCCGAGGAGACATGGATAAAAGAGTATAAGAAATAAGAAATGACTAAACTACCAGGTGATGCACCAAAGGAATGATGAACACTTATTTTACTAATAGACACAAACCAACAAAATGCATACAATAAACAAGCACAAATAGCCAGATATGTAATGGGAGACCGGATGAAAGAAAAAAAGAGACAAGAAGAGGATCTAAAATCGATCATAGACGTGTTTTATTGCTCTGTAGATTGATCTGATCCATTAAAAGTAGCCAAGAGGTAGAAACGTAATGCAATTTTGATAGAAGGCTTGAACCCCACAGATCCTTTTTGCTAGAAGGAGGAGGAGCACAAAAAAAAGAATGTCAACCCTTTACTGATGAATCTGCCCCGTATTTATAGATTCAACCTGAAAGAAGAAAAGAGAGAGAAGCGGGAAAATAGGTTGAAGTTCAACCACCATTGTTAATGCCTTTGATGAAATCTCTCCCCAAATCCATCTTTATTGCATCAATCCTTGGTTGGTGCCTTGAAGGAAGAGGAAAGCGAAACAGATCAAATATGATCTGGTTGTTGAGGCAAGAAGATCTGCATTGAAAGCTTGAAGACATTTCCTCCATTTTTCTTCACCTAACCTCCTCAAAATTAAAGTTTCAGACCTCCATGGCATGGGTGAGGCCGAGATCTTTCCAATGGCATCAGATTTACAATATTTTGAGCCCTGAGTCGAAAGATATGCCCCTTGAAGTTTGTATCGGGTCCATACAGGAGGGCGGGAAAACAACTTGAAAAATGGGTCCCCTTTTGATATGGGACATGTGGCAGCAGATTGGAACAAAAATTGGGCCTACGGGTCACAATTTATCTTTTCCCTTTCTTGATTCCCTTTGGCTTTGACTCGGGCCCAGATGCTGACTTTTTCCTTGGGCGGAGTTGCGGGCCATTTTACAAATTTTACCCCTTTTGAGATAACAAGGGGCAAAGAACCAACTTTTTCCCGATGGTCCACTTTTTCCCTAGGACACGCGGATTTTGGCACTCATTTAGAAACCTTTTCTCTATTCACCCCTTGAAACAATGCCATATTGACACTTGGCATTCTCTCGCTTACACCTTTATACTTAGCCAATTTTGAAGCCTTTTATGTCCACCTTTTGACTCTATTTCCTCTTATGCGGGATCGTGGTCGATCAATATTTGGCATGGGGGAAAAATATGGATAACAATTTGGTGACTCACAGGGGTATCTTCTGCTAGATGAAAAGACCAATTGCCTTGTCATATCCATTGGGCATGGAGTCATGAGTGATAGTATTGATTACTGATCTTTGAACTTTGAAAAATGACCCCTCTCAATTTTCTTGGAAACCCATTAGGTTTTGAGAGTAGAAAATTGATCTTGACCAAATTTCATTTGAGTCAAACACTACATGAGAGCAACAAAAACAACACCACACTATATATAAAATTTGAAATCATACATGCTCAAATGGAACATGCAGAGCGTGCAAAAGCACTTAGGAGAAAAGCAATCTACACTACAACAAGACAATGTGCATAAGCACTTAGAGGAAAAGAAAACTAAACTAATATGTACAGGGTGAGAACTCCCCTTTTAGTAGTAGTGTTTAAGATAGATCCCATTTATTGGAATCTGTAACTCTTCACCCTCCAATGTAGACAATTGGAAAGCATTGCTACTTTTGCATCTTGTGATCATATAGGGGCCACTCAGATGGCGTCAAATTTGGAATGCCTTCTGGTTTTCTCGATCTGCATCCCATTTCAAAACCAGGTCTCCTTCCTAGAAGGTCCTTGCCTTTGTCTTCTTGTCAAAGCATTTCTTGATTGAAGCTTGATTCTTCTCTATTTCTTGGAGAGCATGCTCTCTGGTTTCTTCTAATTCTATCAGCTCACATACTTGGCCTCCATTGGTCCAAATTCAGACATCTCTAGTTGCTTCATGAGCTCCAATGCTGGCAACTCAAGTGATATAGGCAACACTGCCTCTTTCCCATAGACGAGCTTGAATGGAGAGCTTCCTGTAGATCTCTTGGGCATTATTCTATCAGCCCATAAGGCCGTTTTGAGCTTTGTGTGCTAGGTCTCTGATTCTCATCAAGAGTTCTTCTGATGATCTTTAGTAGGTTCTTGTTTGTGGACTCATCTGGCCATTACCTTGAGGGTAATAGTTTGATGAAGTACTCAAATAAGTCCCATTCTTGATGGCCCATCTGTGATCTTGGAACCTATAAATGCTAATGCATTGTCTGATATGATGGTGGTTGGCACTCCAAATCTGGTCACTATCCCTTCATAGAAATCCAGGATACTAGACTCATTTGCTTCCTTGAGTGCCATTGCCTCGGTCCATTTGGTGAAATAATTGTATCATTGTCAGGATCCATTTGTGACCTTGGCTTGAGTTTGGATTGATGACTCAATGAAGTCCAATCCCCATTGCATGAAAGGTTGGTTGACTGAGATTGGGTGCAATGGAAGTGTTGTTAGCCTTTCCTTGCCTTTGAAGAATGCACAATTCTTGCACCTTTTGATCCATGTGTAGTAGTCACTAAACACTTTGGGCCAATAATATCCTACTTTCATGATTTTGAGTGTTGTCACTCTTGGAGAAAAATGGCCTCAATTACTTCAACATGGAATTCTTGTAGCACTCTCTCTACCTGATCTGTCCCCAATGCATCTCAGCAGAATGCCATTGATGTCCCTCTTGAACAAGACACCATCAATAAGAACATATGGGATGGCTTGTAGCCTGAAATGCCTTCTTTTTCTTTACTCATCCCATGAGGACACATGCATATTGAAGGAAGTGCACCATGTCTTGGGTCCAACAAGGAGTAGGTACATCATCTCTCCCTTCTTCTTGATCATCTTGTAGAACAAAAACAACCTCCTTTTCACTGTTTGTTTCATCTTGTTGACTTGAGGCTAGTTGTTCACACTAACCCCTTCCCATGGACCAGCTTGGTGACCTTGATCTCAATGTCATATTCCATGACACGAGTGATCCATCTGCATGCTTTTCATTTAGGTCCTTGTTGAGAAGGAATTCTTTAACTCCTGCATGGGAGACCAATAGTTGGATTTTGTTGTTTGAAACCAAATGCTTAAACTTCTTCAATCCTCTGATTACCTTGTTAGGACCTGCTTCTCAATGAAGGAGTACCTCACCTCATAATCTTCAGGACTATTTGAAGAAAGCAATTGGTTGTTTTTGTACTTTCTTTGTTTCTCTTTGCACCAAGATTGTAGAAATTGTGTTGCTTTGCCACCAAAGGCATACCGATATGAAGTCTTTGGAAAAATATGGGTTCACAAGAGTTGGGGCTTGTGATATGGCTTCTTTGATAGCCTCAAAACTTGCTTTTCCTTCATTTGTCCACCTGAATGTTAAGCTCTTCTTCAGCATCAACGTTATTGGCTTAACAAGGGTAGAAAAGTTTGGAACAAACCTGTGGACAAAATTGATTTTTCCCAAGAAGCTTTGAAGATCCTTCTTGTGACTTGGCAATGGCAATGCTCTTATTGCTTGAACTCTTTCCGGGTCAATTTCCAATCCTTCCTTTGATATGATATGGCCTAGAAGCTTGCCTTCATGGCCAAGAATATGCATTTTTGGGGTTGGTGACACCCCAAAACTCTGCATCGTTAGAACACGCCTTAGATGGAAAAGGTGGTCTGTTGCATTTGGAAAACACTGTAATGTCATCTAGATAGATCAACACTATTTTGTTGATCAGCCCCTTGAATGCCATATCCATTGCCCTTTGAAAAGTGGCTCGGCATTGGATAATCCAAATGGCATTTTCCTGTAGGCATAGGTGCCCCATTTGGTAGTGAAAGTTGTTTTGAATTGATCATCTTCTTTCACCATGATCTGGTTGTACCCTGAGTAGCCATCTAGGAGGGAGAACCTTTCTGACCCAGACACTACTTACAAGATCTGCTCCATTGAAGGGAGTGGGTAGTGGTCTTTGAGGAGGCTCTGTTGAATCCTGAAGTCAACACACAACCTGATTTCTCCATTTTTCTTTCTGATTGGGACCAGATTTGTAACCCAACTTGAGTGTTTGATTGGAAATATGATGCTTGCCTCTATCAGCTTGTTCAACTCCTTCTTCATCAGAGGCTCAATATGTGGGTTGATTGGTCTCTTACCTGATGGGCTGAGTAGTTGGATCTAGTTCTATTGTGTGTTGTGCTAGCTTTGGATTGAACCCTCTTAGGTCTTCATAACTCCAAGAAAACACATCAAGGAATTCTTGGAAAAGTTGTATGAATTCATACCTTTCTTGTTTGGTGGCCACTTTGCCAATTTGAAGTGTTTTGTCTTCTCCAACTGGGATTGACTCTGAATCTTCTCCTTTGATCTGCATGTTAGCCTTCTCTTTTTTGAACTGATCATTAGGATTGAAAATAGATTCTAGTGTCACTAAGCCTTTGGGAAGCTTGTTTGTATGTAGTTGTACTATCTGATTCCCATATTGTTGCTCTAGTCTACTCTGGTTTATAGTTGAGAATTCAGCTTCTTCTTGTAGAAAGTTAATGATCTGTTGATCATTCTCAAACACCTGCCAGCATGTATTATTATCTGGCACTGTTGGCCTCACAACCACATGGATATGTGGTTGTTCTCTATCCCTCTTGATGTTGTCAACCACATCAAATGTTGCTCCAACTGCTACAAGTCTATCAATAACTTCATTCTCCTTCCTGGGTATGGACACAATACTGAAGGCCTCAAAATCCTCCATGAGATCCCATACCCTACTCTTGTAGTTTTTGAGTAGGTCATTTTTGACAGCATTAAGTCCTCTGACTTGATTGGCAACAGTTCACTATCACCGAATACTTGCAAGTTCTTGATTCCCAACTTCCTTGCCCATGAAGACCTTGGACTAAAGCCTCATATTCAGTAGTGTTATTTGAGCAAGAAAACTAGAATATGAAGGCTGAATAATATCTCATACCTCTAGGGGACACAATCATGGCTCCTCCTCAGCTCCTTGTTCTACTCCTTGAGCCATCAAAGAACAATTGCCATACCTCATTGTCATCCTTGCATTCTGGCTTAATTAGGTCAGGAAGAGGGTGATTCTCTTCATGTAGGTAGTAGACACCTAGCTCAGATTCTTCCATCTCCCTATAGGGGTCAAAAGCATGATTTTGTTGGCCCAATCATCGAGAGTCAAGTCTGGGATACATCCCACCTTGGTATTTGCTTCAGAAGTGCTTAGGAGGTCCTCTTGATCAAAAGCTGAGCAATTGGCATTGATTGGGCTAGGCACATAGGATTCAATATGATAATCAGCAATAGGTTCAGATTTGATTGTGGCCTTCACTCCATACCTTGTCCTAAAGAGCATATGTGACCAATCAGTAGATAGGTAGCCTCAATTTTGGTAGTGAAGTCCTGGACAGACACAAAGCAAAATGTGGTGGCAAGTCTATGATTGACACATTTTTACAAAACAAGTCACATTAGGGAAAGCATGTAGAGTGAGACTCAGATCCTTGATGATTCCCATAGTAGTCATTGTTGTCCCATCTAATTGGACTACTCCTCTAGAGATGACCTCATATTGGAGACCCAACTGATTAGCTATTTGTTTGGGCATCACAGAACTACTAGCCCCAGAATCAATCATACAATTGTGCACTAATTTGTCTCCAATAATCAATGAGACATAGAAGGGAGGAGGTCTCAGGTTTTTACCTTGTTGTTCTCCATGGTTCCTCCAGGTTGAACTGCATTGGCAAGCACTCTTTCTTGTTGGTTAGGGGGTTGATTTGAACTTGACCAATTCTGCATGGCAGTCTGCAACAGATCCCTCTGCCCTGGAATGGCTAGTGACTCCCATAGTGAAATGTTCACACTTGTCCTTTTCATCTACTCAATAATATTGAATGTGTTGTCGTTTTTTTTGCCCCTTCCCGAGACACATTTCTTTCTTGCACATGGGTTGTTACAACCGGTGCTTGATTAGGTTTGGGAGGTGGCTTGGATTGGTTATGTATGTTTGGAGTTGCACTTGGAACACAGGACCTTGTGGAGTGATGGAAGATTGAGGTCACACTGAATTTGGTGGTTGGCCCTCTCGATACTTCTCTTTTGGACCGTGTATTGTAGACTACACTTTGAGAAGGGGCTGATTCATCCCATAGAAGTCTTGACTGCGGTTGACAAGCATAGTCTCGTTTGGGGGCCACCTTGTTGAGCTCCTTGTTGTTGATCTTCCTCTTGGTGAGTTCTTGTGGCACCATCTTAGTTTGCACCATCAAGGCCTGATTTAGAGCACCATTAAAGCACGTTGATTGGTTATGTGGTTGATTGCATGGAAAACACCAATCATATTCATGTGCCATATTGTTCTGTGTTGGGACCAATGCCCTTGATGTTGAAGTTGTGTTAGGATCATATGACCTGAAAGGTCTAGCAACTTAGGGTTGTCCTTGGTTCTGGCTCTGATTTATAGTTTGAGGTGGTGGCCTATTCTGTTGATATTGGGGTCTAGCTTGATATTGAGCCTAGGGCTGGTATGGCTGGAACTCTGAGCTTGTTGTCTTTTGATGGTCACTAGCTCATTCCCAAAGTTCTGAAGTTGCTTCATCACCACTTCCTGAAACTCTTTAGAGGTATTAGATGATGAAGTGGAAGCTTCAATTGAGCTTTGACTCCTGGGGGTGGGTATAGGAGCTAATGTAGGCACTTGGCTAGTATCTGGGCTTCCTAACTTAGGGTATAGAGGCATGGATGGCCTAGGAGTGATTTTCCAGCTTGAATCAAATGGTTCTCAGCCCCTATGGAGAGTTTATAGGCTGCAGGTAATGTAGTGCCCCCATTGATTGAATCATCAGAGAAATATCAAAATTTAAAGCCCTAAGAAAGTATAAGAAGGCACCTTCATTAGTGGGCTTTACTGCTGTTGGAATCCTATCCCAGGTCCATTGGAATCTGAGGTTGAAGTCTGTCAGTTGCTCGTTTGGGGCTCTCTTGATTGTTGTTAGTTGCTCCAACAAAGACAAGTTATCACCTTTTTCCCCAAACTGATTGTGAAGAGCCATGCACAGCTGGTTCCAGTTCTGGATAGAGCCTACTTTCAAGACTCTGAACCATTGTGAAGCTTTCCCTTTGAATGAAGAGGTGAGCAACTTGACTGCAATGTCCATCTCATGGATCTTGTGGATTGTATAGACATTTGCAATATCTTGGACATGGTCACCAGGAGAAGTTTGATTTTCCCCAGTGAAATATGGGATGCTCTTTAATGCTTTGCAATCGAGACTGGGTTTTGTGCATTCAAGGTGAGTGGACTACTATCGGTGAAGTTGACATATGGATTTGGTTGTGCCATTCTGATTGGCCTAAGAATCCTTGCAGACTGAAAGAAAGGCCTTATAGGTGGAGGTGTTGACAAGGTTCTGCTTGGTGGAGATGGAGACCTCTGAACTCTTCTTCTCCTTTCTCTTCCTAGGGATAGACACAAGTATTCAAATATACCTTCTTTCCTTGCTCTAGACCGGGTTTTCTCATGAATCTCCCAAGCTTGGGCTGCTGAAACTAGTAGATTTGTTTCTTTTGGAGTCGGATGTATAATTTTAAGGCTTCTTAAAATCTAGAATCACAACAAGTGTACATCAATCCCTACTTGTAATAAGATGGAGACTTCTTAGTCCCATCGGGCGTGCCAAAACTATTAGTGTGAAATCACAGCACCCCCAAATGAGTTTCTAAAAATCTACTTTTCTAAGGTAGACTCATTTGGTGTGATTGCATAACATTGAACTTTCCCAAGGTGTGGGACCTTGCAAAATGGGAAAGCTCTCAGTTAAAGTTGGTTCCTTATTCCTCTTTGTTTAGGTGCATACGTAGGAGCTTGCGAGAGGATTTATCTCTATACCTAATCTAAAACTTGCCAAGGAGACAGGGATAAAAGAGTATAAGAAATAAGAAATGACTAAACTACCAGGTGATGCACCAAAGGAATGATGAACACTTATTTTGCTAATAGACACAAACCAACAAAATGCATACAATAAACAAGCACAGATAGCTAGATATGTAATGGGAGACCAGATGAAAGAAAAAGAGACAAGAGAGGATCTAAAATCGATCACAGACGTGTTTTATTGCTCTGTAGATTGATACAGTCCATTACAAAGTAGCAAGAGGTAGAAATGTAATGCAATTTTGATAGAAGGCTTGAACCCCACAGATCCCTTTGCTAGAAGGAGGAGGGAGCTTGCAAAACAAAGAATGTCCAACCCTTTACAATGAATCTGCCCCGTATTTATAGATTGACTTTGAAAAGAAAAGAGAGAGAAGTGGGAAAATAGGTTGAAGTTCAACCCACCTTTTGTTAATGCCTCTAATGAAATATCCCCCAAATCCATCTTTACTACATCAATCCTTGGTTCGGTGCCTTGAAGGAAGAGGAAATGGCGAAACAGATCAAATTTGATCTGGTTGTTGAGGCAAGAAGATCTGCATTGAAAGCCGAAGATGTTTCCTCCATTTTCTTCACCTAACCTCCTCAAAATTAAAGTTTCAGACCTCCATGGCATGGGTGAGGCTGAGATCTTTCCAACAACATCAGATTTGCAATATTTGAGCCCTGAGTTGAAAGATATGCCCCTTGAAGTTTGTATCGGGTCCGTACAGGAGGGCGGGAAAACAACTTGAAAAATGGGTCCCCTTTTGATATGGGACACGTGGCAGCCAGATTGGAACAAAAATGGGCCTATGGGTCCAAATTTATCTTTTTCCCTTTTTCTTCCGATTCCTGCTTTGGCTTTGACTCGGGCCAGAATCTTGACTTTTCCTTGGGGAGTTGCGGGCCATTTTGTAACTTTTACCCCTTTTGAGATAACAAGGGGAAAAGAACCAACTTTTTCCCTGATGTCCACTTTCCCTAGGACACGCGGTCAGTCTGGTGCTCATTTAGAAACCTTTTCTCTATTCACCCCTTGAATCAGTCGCCATACTGACACTTGGCATTCTCGCTTACACCTTTATACTTAGCCAATTTTGAAGCCTTTTCTGTCTGCCTTTTGACTCTGTTTCCTCTTATGCGGGATTGTTTTGGATCGATTTGATGTGTATATTTTTTCCAACATTAGATTTTTAGAATTAAGATCAACCAATTTGTGCAATTTTTGGGCCAAAGAATTTGGATTTCTAGGTGTTTCTGTGAAGGAGCAATTGCATATTTTTAATAAATATTTCATCCTTCAATTGGGTTCCAATCTGGTACTTTTCTTGTGTATTTGCAATAATAAAATCAGCTGATTTATTTTTGATGATAAAAGAATGATTTTGCTTCAATTTGAATGATTTGCATCCTCTATGCAAGTCACATTTTCCATATAAATTCAGATCTGCACTTTAATTTTTTTTATATCTTCTATAATCTGCTATTTTGATTGGGATTTGTAGCTATCTTGTTTGAAGGTAAAATATGTCCATTTAGGGACATTACAGTGGTATCAGAGCATGCTCCTTGCCATCCTGTGAAGGTAAATCAGATCTGAATGCAACTAGGAAAATTCCTATAGTCTATAGAGAAGGAATACTCCAAAGAAGGTGATGATGGAAGAGCATGATCAGAGAGCTCCTCCTAATGATGAGCTTAGCTACATGCATGAAGTGATCACAAGAAGTTAAAGAGAGTTGTAATAGGCTATAAGGGAATATCGAATGGAAATGCGTGAAGCATTGAACTTAGCAAAGATATTACAAGGGCATAATATTTCTACAAATCAAGGAGCAACCAATAATGATGAAGGAAGATACAATGAATTAGTTAGGACATTCACCAAGCCTCCACAACAAACTTTCAGAGCCAAGTTTCTCCAAATAGAGGAACAACTAGTTGAGGAGGAAGCCTCAAATGATGTTGATGACATAGAGGTATGGGGTGAAGAGTGAGGGAGATACTACACTTCGAGAGACTACTACCAAGTTAAGAAAAACAAAGGATCGGGAAGGAATCAAAGAGTTCAACAAGATAAACCAAGAAGAGACATTCAACAAAGGTTGGGTAAGGTAACTCTTCCTTCTTATGATGGATCAAATAAGTGTTCAACTAGAGCTTGGTTACAAAAATTGGATACATATCTTTCTTTGAATCCAATGTATGAAGAAGAGGCCCTCAAATTTGCAACTTTTCATTTGGAGGGAGTTGCACATGAATGGTGGTACCATGAATAATCACCCAAGGACATGGTTCTATCACCACCCATGAGGAATTCAATCAATGTTTGACAAAAGATTTGATAGGATGGACCTAGATATGCATTTCAGATAGTTAGCCCAACTCAAGCAAGAAGGATCTCTAGATAAGTATATTTTTGATTTTCAAAGGCTTGCAGTGATGGTGCTGGATATCAATGAAAGAAGACTTGTTTCTATTTATTGAAGGTCTTGGAGAGCCACTAAAAGGCCTAGTCAAAGCCTTTAGTCCTCCATCTCTACAAGGTGCCATTAAGAAAGTCATTGGACTTAGAAAGTTCAGTCCCAAAAGGTAAAAATATGCAGTTTGGACAGCAACAAACAACACCTTTGGGGCAGCAAAAGAACTCAATTGAACAACCAATAACAACTCAACATGATAAGCAAGGACAACAATTAGTGGGCAGCAAGGTAAGGCAAAAGAATGGGAAAGAAACAACAAGAAATAGAGGCAAGGAATGAGTTAAGGAGGAAAAATTATGCTTCAATTGTAGGGACCCATGGACACCCAACCATCGTTACCAAGGTAAAGGGTCAATCCACTACATTGAGGTAGTTTCAAATGATGAAGACAATGCTAATTTAAAAGAAGATTGAAACTAAGCAAAAGAGAGGGAAGTGGTTATCACAGGTGCCACACTTGCTACATTATCTATACCACTAGTTTCTATGCATTCTAAGTTAGAGGATATCTTCATGGGCAAAAGATCACCATATTGATAGATAGTGGAGCTACACACAACTTCATTGATGAAGACTTGGTTATAAAGATGGGATTGCAGGTGGAAGATTTCCAAGGATTCAATGTGATTGTAGTGGATGGACATTCAATCTCATGCACAAAGAAGATTCCACAACTTGAGTTCACCATAGGAGATCATGAGGTAAGAGATGATTTTTATGTTGTTGGTATTGGTGAATTGGATATAGTACTTGGAGTACAATGGCTGCAATCTTTGGGTGAGTTCATCCAAAATTATCAGACTATGGAGTTGAAGTTCAAAGTGCAAGACAAGGAAGTTGTTTTGCAAGGTATGAGGAATGGTACTCCTCAAGTTGTGACAGCCAAGAGCATGGGAAGTTCCTTCCAAAGAGGGAAGATTTCATGTGATGTGGATTGTGTGGAAAGAGGTATATCATCTTGTTTATTATAACAGTTATATCATGAGGATATTCAGCCCATTGTTGACAAGAATGCTAAGGAATTGGCACAACAAAATCAAGATATCATGAAGGCAAAAGGAAATGAAGACCTTGATGACATTGTAAGGTATGGAATGAATGAGATAATGTCATATTTATTGCTGCATATTCAGATTTATTTTCCTCGTGAGAAGAATGATGAGTTAGAGGACCAAATCTGCAATATAAAGTATGTGATACCTTGATGCAAATTTATGTGTATGATCATCATGAGAGCTATGTATGGTGGCAAGAGCTCTCTCATTTAACAGGTATGGGATCAAGAATTTTGGAGCACTATAACATGTTTTGTCTCTTGCACATGGCACTCGAGCATATGAGATTGAAATTGCTTGAGGGCAAACAATTTGGGGAAGGGAGGACTAAAATGTCAGTTTCTCTAAAATAACAAGTCGAAGACCCTTAGCCCAATTTTGTTTCGGCTAAGGGGTGAATAAAAGGAAACTTAGTCTTAATGAATTAATTATAAAGTGCATAAAAATAAATTTTTCAAAGCACTTATATTAATTTATTAATGACTAAATAAAAAATAAAAGGAAAGTTACTTTATGTTTTTAATTTCCCTGGGAAAATGCGACCCATGTAGGAGAGGGAAAAATCCAAAAAAGAATTAAATGAAGGAAAAGATAGATGATTGGTGGTTGTGGGTGGCTACAAAGCCAAGACTTGTTATAAAAGCAAGTCGACTTGCTTGTAAAAGTATCTCTTTTATTTTATGAAAATTTCTGAATTTTTGTGTGAGCTTGTAAGCTTTGCATAACAACTCCAAAGGACAAAAACCCTTTGAAGTTAGCTCTAGAGGATGAAAACCCTCTTGAGGACTAGAAGAAGAACAAAAACTCTTCTTCTATTGTGTTTCAAGCAGTGTGAAGGTTGTATTTTGCAAATCTGGGCAAGGGTTTGAAGGAGAATAAGTGTTGCTTGTGATTTCCCCTTTAATTTCCAGCTTGTTCATGGTGGAGCTACCCATATAGAGAGCTTTTTAGAGTGTTTGAGAGCTATTTTGGACCAGATCTGTATTTGTTCCAACATCATATTTTTAGATATCAGATCAACCACTTTGTGTAATTTTGGGCCAAAGAATTTGTGTTTTCAGCTGTGTCTGTGAAGGGTGCAACTGCAGATTTTTAATAAATATTTCAGCCTTCAATTGGGTTCCAATCTGGTACTTTTCTTGTGTATTTGCAATAATAAAATCAGTTGATCTGATTTTGATGATAAAAAGTGATTTGCTTAGTTTGAATCATTTTTGCATCCTCTAAGGCAAGTCACATTTTCCATATATTCAGATTTACACTTTTTTTTTGTATATCTTCTATAATTTTCTATTTTGATTGGGATTTGTTCTATCCCATTTGAGGGTAAAATATGTCCATTTGGGGACATTACATAGTAATGGTTCAAATAGTGATGACTATGGATAGTCAGACATGAAATTGTCAAACATTTATCAAGGGACTAAAGATGTCGATAGCGACATCTTCAAATGATGATTAACGACATGTTAATGATGATTAGGCATAAATTAGAAGGAAGCTTGGGATTCACTGTCTACGAGTTAATCATTGGGTTGTTCTAAATCATGCATAGGTTTGGGCATGATGGTTCCTAGAGAAAATATTTGAAAGCACTTGTGACAACTATTTTGGGGCTGTTATTTTCTATGAATAATAATTGGGTCTAGGATGAAGGATATAACAAGATGAACAAAAGACATCATATCATGTATAAAGTTAGTTTATAGTAGCATGTTATGTGTTGAATATTGTATAATATTATAGAAGCAGAAAACATTGTGCATGGACTTCAAGTATTGTGAAAAAATTATTGTTTATATCTTGTTGTATTTCAAGCTCAGTTAAGATGCAATAATAAATATCTTTGTTGTTGGGACTATTTTAAGTAGAAAGGGTTTTCCAGATAAACCTTTGTTTATATCTTGTGCTTTTTTTTCTTTGTTAGTTTTTAATATTTGTGTTTGTATTTTCATCAGGGATGCAGCATTAGATCAACTTAAGTTTTAAGTTGGGTTTATCATACCTGCGTTGACCCTATTTCCCAACACCATGAGATGAGAAACTTTGGCCTTCCTCATTACCCCTATTTAGTATTTGGGGATCACAATTAATAGAAGAAAAATAACATATTTACCTACTAAGTATGCACTCAATCTATTGTCAGATTTAATATGATAGATTATAAATGGTGACAACTTTTATGGAAGTATTTGCAAAATCAATCTAAGGACTGGATTAAAAGCAATTGGTTTAGTATCAAGATTACGTGGTGCCCACCACAACACTAATAGAAATCTTCCAAACACATTCTAGGCTAAGTTTGAAGGAATTATTAGTCATGGACAAAGTTCTCTAAAAAAAGTGAAGGCGTTAATAGCAACATGGTTTAGATAGGGAGTGACATGGAAGAAACAAAATCCACATCAAATTGTGCATTATATTTAGAACAATTGAAAGGATTCTATTTTACTTGTAAATTATTCAATAATGTCGGTCATCCTTCATGGTCCAACATATAATGTGGCGGTTCAAAGCAACAAAAAGTAAGTGTTGCATCCCATAATAGATTACATTGAGGCTTATCATTACTACATTTGGACACAAGTATAGAACAAGTTAGTAGAGGTTGTCATTCAATAAAAATTCTGATTGTAGGTATACTAACTAAAGCTATGCTATGAAAGGGTCATATCTTTGTAAGTCTCCTTTGAAAGCTTTGTGGCTTTCTAGTAAGGAAGGGTTTGAGTTTTGATCTGTCTTGTCATCATTTTAGTTTTGTTTTCTATGGGTCTTACTTATCTAAAACTCATCCAAGAAATGTTGTTTCTTTCCAAAGGCATCGACTGGGTTCACCATTTTGAGGTGTAGCCAGGCGGATTGGTCCTTAAACAAACAATGACAAAGTGTAGGGTGAGACTCTAAAACTCCTTAAAAGTTATTTTGTGAGGAGAATAAGTCTTCATGCAGTTTTCTAAATTCCCAAAGCATCCTCTTTAAATGCCTAAAGAAGATTTATGAAAAAATGTGAAGGGATGTATGAAAGCCACATAATTGCACTATTGTCAAAATCTACATAAATGAGAAATTAAAAGTGGTGTTAATGAATTGGAGCAACGGGGTCTATGATCAATTTTTGGGCTTCCTTCTTCCTCTTATGGCCTTTAAAGATTGGACAAGGAAAACTGACACACTAAAGGTGAATTTTCCATTTTTATGTAAGGAAATGGCCACTTTTTGATTTTATTTTTGAATATGGAAGATTGAAAACAAATCTATTATAGGAGGCCATGTTTATATGGTAGAGCATAGTATTCATGAAACCCTAACATCTTATGTTCAAGGTCCTCGAAGAAATGTCCTCAAGTTGTTAATAGTATGGGTGTTCTATTTGGGTTACCATTAGAATATTGGAATAATGTGGTGTTCACAACAATAAACAATTTTCTAGGTATACATGATGACATTTGATAGTTTGATCCCACTATGAGTAGATGATGTATGCTCACATCTGTGTTTTGATGGATCTCAATAATCCCTTACCAAGTAAAATCTCCTTAGAGGTGGAAGATGAGAAATGGGAACAAGTACTTGAAAATGGAAATATTCCTTTAACAATAACTGCAAAATTTGTCATGAGTATGGCCATTTGGTGAAGGACTGCCCTCAGAGAGTTGTTAATCCACTTGTAGAGGAACACAAGAAAGAGGAATTTATCAACCTGAAGAAAAAGAAAACAAAGTTTCAAGTAACATCCAACCTAGTTGATTCTAGTGTCAATAGATTTTCTAGTCTTCACTAGGATAATGATGAGGTAGATAATGAGGATCCTATAGATTCCAGTAAACTGAAACTCAAATGCTTGATCCAGAACCCTTAAGAAATGAAGAAAGATGTAGTAGGAAATAACTAGCTTGCTTTAATCCAAGAACTAAAGGTTCGAGCTTTAAAGAGACAATAAATCCTTAAAAGCTATCAAAGGAAAACTAAATATTAGGAGCAATTTGAGTTTAATAATTGTCGGTTTAAGTAGTAAATTTACCATTAGGAGTTATCTATGAAAATTCATGATGGGTCTATGGCTTTTTTCTTTTAAGAAAATATTGGGTATGCCACAAATAATTTAGCTGAAATACGAGCTATATCAAAGGGCCTACAAGAAGCCACAGAAACTTGGTTAAAACTTGGATTAGGGAGAAATTGGTGCACGTGACTCCGTGATTATAGTGAGATTGTTTTCCACCTCTACAGAATATCAAGGTGGCAATTGGAAAATGTACAGAGAGAGACAAAATCCAATGTTTGAAAGATGGGTTTCAAGCACCTTCCATCATATTCCAAGAGAGCTCAATAGAGTGGCAGATGCATTAGCCAATTGGGCCCTTGACAATGGGAATATCACTTGTTTTAGTCTCTGTTACTATGACCAAGATCTAAGCTTCAACAAGACCTTAGACAAATTATTTAGTTAGATTTGTATGAATGATTGTTATGCATAAACATGCTTTTATGTATAATGCCTAGGTATGGACTAATAGTTTTTATGTCTAAAACAATAGAATATATATCTCTTTATTTCTCCATAATATAAATATTTTCTTTTGAAAAAAATAAAGTTGTGCTAAGGAAAGTTTTGAAAAATTTAGGGAACTCTTTGGGGTCTCAAAAAGTAAAATTTTAAGGGGGAGTGTTAGAAGATAATAGTGCTCATTAGAATTTTTCAAATCACACTTCAAAGTGAACATATTTTCTTCCTTTGAGTTGTGAAAAAGTTTAATATTGTTTGATGTTTCTCCATTTTTTCTTTTTTTCTTTTTGATATATGTTTTATTTTCGGTCTTGGAATATTTCCTTTACCCTCATAGAGATAATGGGAATATAGCTTGTTTTGGTCCTCCGTTCTTCTACGGTGGTCACTAAGCTTCAAGAAGACCTTAGACAAATTATTCAATTAGATTTGTATCAATGATTTTTATGCATAAACATTCTTACGTGTCTAATGCCCAAACTTGGATTAATAGTTTTATGCTCCTGGAACAAAAGAATATATATCTCTTGATTTCTCCATGATATAAATATTTTATTTTTGAAAAAAGTAAAGTTGTGTTAAGGAAAGTTTTGAAAAATTTAGGGAATTCTTTGGGGTCTCAAAAAGTAAATTGTTAAGGGGGTGTTAGAAGATAATAGTGTACATTAGAATCTTTCAAATCACACTTCAAAGTGAACATATTTTCCTCCTTTGAGTTGTGACAAAGTTTAATATTGTTTGATGTTTCTTCATTTTTTGTTTTTTCTTTCTGATATAGTTTTTGTTTTCAATCTTGGAATTTTTCCTTTGCCCCTCACTGAGACTTTTCCTCCTTGTCATTAATATGTTGTGAAGGATTAGAAGTCACAAGGCTCATTGGAGTATAAAGATGTAATTTCTTTACTGATGGGAGTTAGTATCAAGCATGTAACATTGCATTGCAACTCTTTGGCATTCAAAATGGTCCTCAATCGAACCTCGATTGTAGCACCACTATCATCTATGCCTATTAGTGCACATGCTTTTGAGTAAGATGATGTTGGTTATAACCTTTATGCTATATCTTTATAAATGAATCTCCCTCATCTTGTAGATAATAATTCGTAATGCAATTTCACTTCGCTTCTCATGCATATTTCACTTCACTTATCATGCATATTTGACTTCCCCTACTATTGTTAAGGAATTTTGACTAACAACCCACTCATTATACCCATACTTGGCCTATATAAGGAAAACTGGTTTCTCTAATCATCTCAAGCACATGTTGCTTCTTGTTGATTAGAGGTCTAGTGATGGACTCGAAATGCAAAAACTAAAAGTTGTTAAGTAGTCATATCCAGAATCTATTCTACAAGGAACATGTAGTTCAATAACAAAAACTTTAAAGTTAATTATCCCCTTGATTCTACATGTATAAAATTTTAGGATCATTTTCTTGGGTGGAAATTATCCTTTCTTGGCCTCAACTAAGTGAAATTATACATCGCTAATTAAAATCATGTAATTTGTATTTTTGTAAAAAAATTGTGTAGGTGAAAAGTGTTAGTGCCTTTACATAAATTCCTACTTTTGAAGCAAATGTATGGTTAACAATATTATAACCATTGATCTGCTTTCTCTGCTTGCATCAAGAAACCACTCAATCCATCAAATTGTTTAATTCTCTAAGCAAGCACACTAATATTTTTGTGAGAAGAGAATATTATTAAAAATTGAATCTTTGCTTGATACGTGTGACAACTACCTAATGAACTTGCAATGAGATATTTGTGTTAAGTCTTTCCTTGATTCTGCCATTAGTGGATTCTAATATCTTTGAGCCTTATGAAGTGATTTGACTAAGTCTGTCTCTACCATTTTAAATCTGCACAATAGATTTCACAAGTACATCCTTGGTTCATTTGGTGTCTCTTTCAAGATCTTTAGAACATTCATTTAATGCTTTGACATTTCATGACATTGAGTTTGTATAACTTTATCATCTTATACAACCATTTCGATGAGTGTAAACAATTCTATCTTTGTCATAAAATGTTGATGCGTATTAGGGTAAACTAGTTTATATATTTTGTAGCTTCTAAGTTGCCGTATGATTCATACAACATTTTACTTGAAATTTCTTGGAAGGCATTTTCACTCAACTTACACTATATGCATTTTTAATTGGAATTTTCAAACTATGATAACGTTGAAAAGAAGAGGCCGATATATGTCAATTTCCTTACACTTTTTAGATAATCGTTAATCCCACCTCAGTTTAATCAAAACAACTTAAAGGGTCCAACAGAAGGTCATATTGACAACACCACATTCTCGCCTTTGGTGCTTAATTTCTGAAAAACAATGTTAATAAAGAAAATACCAGAGTGTGATGCGTAGTCAGGATGAAAACTCTCCACAGTCAAAAGCATAATGTTATTTTCTTTAACAAGTACGTTCAACCCAAATCTCGAATTACAACATAAATGGAAACTTAGTATGGTAGTTAAAAGTGATAGATAACAAATTCCTCTCCATACACACAATAAACAATTCCACAACACCATAAACACATCATTATTCCATATGCAATAAAATGGACATTCATTGTGATAAAACATATATCTAATAATAAATTGTGCATTAACAACATGGAAAAAATGTAATTCGATTTTTATTTTTTGAAAAAAGTTTCAAAAATAGAATGGGTTGTGGTCCAATGGTGTCTATGATGGTGTAAAAGGTGTTACCTACCCATAAACTAAATTTCCACTCCCAAGAAATACCAATAAATAAGGAATGAGGTCAGGATTGTACCTAGACAAATTTGGTGGAATAGAACCCCTCAGTCCTTCGTAGCTAAGCTTAAAAATTATGTGCAACTAATCCCTACAATTTCAGATTCAATAAAAATGTTTCAAATTCTATTAATGAAAAAAGGTGTTAAGTATCACCACTCTTGTGGAAACAAAAGCGGGAGGGAAAGAGTCACTTAAAAAATAAGAAACAAGACTAACTAACTAGCTGCTGAAAAAGAACAAAAGAAAATTAATATAAAACCACCATTTGAAGTTGTGAAAAGTCAAAGGATACAGAGAAAAACACCGCTAAAATCCATTTTGAAACCTTTGCACCAAACTCATCATCAGCAAAGGCTTTTAGGTTCCTTTTACATGGACTAAATTTATGATGTGGAAATGTATAAAATCCATAGTACACTCCTCCAATGTAAGTAGGGACTTGGTAATCATGGGTTTGAGAAGCCATTTTTCGCCACTAGCCCCAAAAATGCACCTATGTTTTCATCCACCTTATTGGAACTCCCTAGCTTGGGATTTTCATTGAATAATGATTGGAGAGGATCATATGGCAAAGGATTTTCCACCATTTGAAGCGAGAGATGTTGAAACCGGTTTGACAAACACTTGAGTTCTTTCATTTCCTTTTGTTGTTGATTTGCTAAATTATGCAGATGAATACAACATTAAGAAAAGAATCTGAATGTTGACTCCCTGATTGATCATATTTGGATGAATCCTCTTAGTAATCTCATAAAAATCTTGCATGTTGCAAGCCATAGCATTTGTATCCTAATTTCATCAATCATTATATTATCAGGGATCAACACTTTGGGAGTTCACTGGAGCCATTTTAAGCCAAGGAACATGGGGAGCGAACATGGTAGATTGATGGGACTTAGGGATAGGGGTCCAAATAGAATTTTCCTTGTTGTATTAAGAACATTTCATTTAAGCTTGTCAAAATAAAAATCGGCATACTTGATTACCTTTGTCAACAAGGGTCTTGGGGTTTACAAGCTCATATATGGGCATATTGTGATGGGTTTGAGAGCTATATAAAGAAACAAGGGAAGGGTGGAATTCTTCAAAAGACTAAAATTTTGTGGAGTGAAATTATGAACTTAGATCTACAAATGAAATGTTGGTGTCTATTCATCAAGCACTATAACAAGAATGTTGAGTCTTTAAACCATATTATTAATATTCTTCAACAAAGTTGTAAATTTCTATAATCTTGATAGTCACCCTCAACAGTCGGTAAAGTAGCCCCGATACAAAATCACCTTATCTTGGAGATTGAATATAAAAATGATCTTAAGGGGAAATAAAGTTTTCTCTTGTTGTAACACGTTTCAATGTAAATTAGCAATAAAAACATGAGACCATTATAACAGAGTGGTTTCAATTGCACATTAATGGTAAATTTTATTGCCATTATTGTCATGACTGGGCAAAACAAGTGTATTGAATTGGTCAAAAGTAGCAATCCTCTACTGTGAAGCTCAAGAAGTTGTCATACATGATTATTGCTTATTCCTTCATCATCATCATAAGAATGGGATGACAAAGTTAAATTAGACGACAACAATAAAACCTATGTAAGATGTTTCTATATTAATTGTGTTTTATATTATAAAGATGTCATAGGTTCCTTGAAATCATGGTTGTTGGAGAAAAGCCGGTTTGTGATAGTTTGAAATTAACATCTGTGCCAGAAATCATTTGAGTTTTGTTTCATGGTTATGAAATTCAGTCTATCACAAGTGTAGTGGTTTTTGGATTTTTTTCACTCGGGGATGCCCCATCTCAACCAGTCAGAGAGATCGATGTTTCCCATACTTAGTTTTGTGTTTGCATATGTCATGAATAAATAATCCAAATTATTTGAACTATGACCCAAAGTCTTTTTGATTAGTGTCGGTGCCTGGTGAACTATTCCTCTCTTCTCCACATGCAATGTCAACAATATCAATCAATGCAAATACAATAATAATAATGGTTACCAAATATGGTGGAATCAATCTGATTTCCCACATTTTTGTGGTTTCCTCTACTCATAGGACAAAACATGGTATATTTAAAGCTTTAAAAAATAGAATTTAAGAAAAACTAAAAATCCAACATAAGCAATTTTAAAAATTCGAGTTTTAAAAAAGTAAAATTTAAGAAAATAAAAAAATTCAAAATCAGTAGATCTAATTTTTTTTTCTCCTATTAGTGTTATTTATAAGGCACAACATTTATAACATAAGAAGTAACTTAAGCACTCTATCATTTTCAACAACATTCAGAAAAACCTTTGGTTAATTTTTTGAGTGGCATTCAGAAAATCCTTTGTTAAGTTACTGTATATTTTTTCATATTTATCATACTTTTTCGAAGCACCATTTTTTTTCTATATTTGAGGTCCACTGTTTAATACTCTTTGTACGAAAAAGTGCTACCTTGATATTAATTAAAAAAATCCTCATATAATTTCAATAATATTAATCAAGACTTCTCGATGGTATGCAATAATTTGATTGACTCATATAAGTTGAACCTTTAAAGCTTCAACTCCAACTAATTCAAACCCATTTTCTCTATGACAACATAGTGGTCAAGAAAATTTTACATCTTGACACAACAAATTAAGTAGTTGGGATCCATGTCTTGCCTTTATTATAATAAAAATTCCATATGATTTTACAACTAGCAAATCGTATGCATTTTGTGCAATGGAGATTCGAAAGGGATGTGACATGGAATTTGAATATGGAGTGAAAATTTTGTGGGGAAGAAGGGTGGCGTAGGAGGTAAAGTGGGTAGGGGAGACAAATAATTGATGGCATGTGAGAATAGTTGGGGAATGTATGTTGGGATAGATGAAGTGAAGGTAAACCATGCAAAAAGAAAGTTCGGAAGAGAAAATAGTAATGGGGAAGCATATGGAAAGGAGGTGGGAGGATGTACAATGTTTGAATTTCTCATCAGTCAATATTTGTATAAATCTTGTATTATAACGAAAGCCTCTTTTTGGGGTGTTTCGCTATTGCTTTTTCTTATTTGTATTTTGAATGGTTGTACAAAATAAACTCATGATGTAAAGAGAAAATAAAGAGTGGAAGATGGAATATGTGAATTCGATGTATGTTTTTTTCTTGGGCATATGTACGCACTTATATGTAATCTAACTATTATTCTTTCAATTTAGATGTTTTTCTAACATAAATTATGATTTTTTTTGCATGCTTTTCCTCCACAAAATAGGTTCATCTACTTTCTTGTGGTTAATGGAATGAAAGAGCGTTAATTGAAGCACACAAAAGTGTATTTGTCATTGTTTTTATGTGCAAGGCATAATTGTAATGTTAATATATTGGACTAGTTTATTACTTGTACTCATGGATAATAAGTTATTTTTCTTGTATTTTGTTTGTGTGCATTAATGATATTGTTGCACCTATTAAAGTTATTTTTATTTATATTGTTGTGCCTTTAACACATTGTTAGCTTTTTTGCCTTTAAGAATGATATAGTTCTATTTTTTTTCTCTTGTAGCTAGTGTCTATGCATGAAGTGATGAAGAACAATATCAAAAGCAAGATTTTACTGTAGAGACATAAGAAAAGAAGCTAATGTGGAGTTTGATTGATTTTGACAGACTTCATCAATGGCCTTGCATGCCTCTTTGAAAGATGGTTTGATATTCTATAAAGAAGTAGGAACATCATTTTTAGACCAATTGTGATGGATGTCGAATTCTTGTTGAACCAACATATCAAGGCTATCAAGGACTATGTAATTTTTGAGATGGAGTTCAGACAACAACTTCCATTCATCCAATTGAGTGTATGCCCTTGTGATTTCATCTTCGTCAGTAGACTCTTCTCTTGAAGGTTGTTCAGGCACAAAGGGGTTCTAGATGACATGCCAAGGTTGATAATTGTTCTGCAGAAGCTCCCAATTAGAAATGATATGTTTGATATGTCAGAAGAAATGTTGTGAAAAGGCTTGAATAGGAGTTCATTCCAATAAAACGTTTCAAAAGAAGTTGGTTATTAGTAGAAATTTGATAAGATTTGGGAGATACATAATCTATTATAGCCACGTAGCTTTGCTTCCATTATTCCCAATATGTTGTTTGTTATAAGACCATGATCGAGTTGCCTCAATAAGTGAATTAGATTCTATAGTTGACGTTTGGTTCATATACGCACAATGGAGAAGTTGATAGGGGTGGCAATGATTATCTTCAATAAGGGACTTGAAATTGTATGGGGCTATCATTAGGGTGTGGGACCTCTAATTAGATAGCATGTTTTTTTGGAAAGCATTATTTTCCTATAATTTTAAAACTAAGAATGTTTGATCAAATTCTTTGGGTACAAAAGAAATCAATAGGCTTAAGGAGCCATCTTTGTGCCTTCGATTATATTTCTAATGGATTTTCTCACACATGGTAGAAGGTGATCAAAACATGAGTGATTAAGAGGGGGTTCCTGCATGTGAAGTTGGGGGACAACTAGCCCAATTGAAAGCTCCCACAATCTCAAATCCCCCCTCCATCAAATTTTCCTAATACTATAATGAACTCTGAAAACCTCACATATTTAATTCCTTTATAACATGTCCTTTCTAGTTGAATTTCATTGAAGTCGACAATTCGTGGCCTCATGTGCACACTATTTTTCAACATTGTTCCCATATTCAAAAAACAAAACATGTGTACACTTATTCACCACCCCCAAAAACTTTCATAAATAATGTTGTAAACAATCATTTAAAGGTTTTATAATATATATATATATATATATATATATATATATATATATATATATATATATATATATATATATATATATATATATATATTCTTCGCTAACACTAACAAAATGCAAAAGAATAGCCTCAAACATGTGTATTGGGTGTAGAGGCAAGCCTATGAGAGGAGGGGACTAGGTGGATGCATTCACAACATGTCTTTCACCACCATTTGTAGATAGGGAAGCTCGTAGATGTCCAAACCCTCACCCTTGTGGATTTTTTCAAATGTACAAATGCCCTAAAATACATGTATGGAAAGAATAAACAAGTTATGCAGAGCAAGATTTAAAAACTCTAAACATTTGGAAATAAGAAGGGTGAGCTTTAGCTCATTATAACATACTAAAATCAAAAATTGGAATTGTGATTCAAAATATAAAATAACATAGAATTGTAAAAAAATGTAGTCATATGAAAGAGTGGTTTTAAGCAGGAAATGAATCTAACCTAGGGATTGAGAGATGTACATGGATGTTTTTAATCCAAGGCTCCAAAAAATAGAGAAAGATCAAAAGCCTCTGCCATTATCATGCATAGGAGATATACTAGTCCCATATTTTTGCATAGCCCACAAGAAAGTACACAAGATTAGTAGAATAAAATCTTAAATGGGCTTCATAGAAACAACACAAATATTTCTTAGCATCTAGGACTTAACCCATGTGGCTACAACCAAACATTTTCCAAACTAGGCTCAATGTGGGACAAGTTTCTAACTTTAACATGACTATCATACTTAGTTGTAAATCTCGAGACAAAAGCAAACCCATTTTACAAATCTTTTGTTTTAGGTTCAGGAGTAAGTGAATGCCTTAGTTGGGTAGGAGTAGGGTGGATGAGGAATTGTAGGGGTCGGAAGAAGCCCCATCATATCCGTTTAAGCATTGAGAAGAATATGCCTCCACATTTTGCGAAATATCTCATATGACACTTACAACTATAACATTTGTTGGAAGTCCCTTCTCCATAATGCTTTGGAAAATTTCCATGCCTCGTCTCATAGATTTGATAACATCGACCTGTAACATTGTCTTTGTTTTATGGTGGTAAATTACATAATACATTAAATCATCCATATCAATTAGGTTACACTATGCATTAGGGTTTAAAATGGGATGGGTGATTCTAAATATGTCATATGTCAATTCCCATCCTTGCAAAATTATTTTTTCCTATCCTCTGGAATATGTCGAGAGATAAGAATATCCACTCTAATTGGAAACAAATTTTAGCATAAATATTTATATGCAATAAGATTTGCTCTTGAAACAACAGGGGTTAATCCGAGAGAGAGACCTTAAAAATATGATTTTTTTAACTAGTGCTTTTTCAACGTTATAATAGGAGCAATTTGGTTTAGATTTAGGGTAGGATTATAACATATACAAGTGCTTCCTATTTTTAATTTTTACTCATATCTTATTTTTAAAATATGTTGTAATTGGTTGAACTATAATATTTACCCTATATAATTATTAAATTGTAAAATATGGTGGAATTAAAATTTTGGTCATCCTTTCATTGGAAATTATTGGTGATTTTGGTCATTGTTAGTTTGTATGCACCACTTTGGAATGATTTATAACTCATTGGGATGTGAATTGAGCTTAGGATAATTTATGGTTTGGATGAGGTAGTAAAATGTGCTTGGGGGTTGTGCACATGCTCGATATGGGTGTGTATAACTCAAGTAGGTGTGAAAGGTTGGAGATCGGGTGTGTGTGAGCAGTGCTATGGTAGGGGGAGCTTGGAGTACAATGCAGAAGGTTATTGTGATGGGCGTAATGCAAAAGGTTGTTGTGTCATGGTGTGCAATGTTGAAGTGAGTCAAATTAGCTCAAAGGAGCTTAGGCTCTCGTGATCTACAGTCTTCAACACAAACATAAGAAAAATTGAATCGCAATCTCCTTGAGAATGAGTTCTTTTGGACTCTCCTCGAATATCTCAAATGTGCAATTACTTCTCTCATCTTTCTCTCTTCTTTCTCAACTTGCAATAACTAGATGGTACAAATCTGGCTTTGATACCATATGCAAGCCAAAATCAACAATGATTTTATTCAACATAAGAAAATGATTACATAGTGTTATTTATGAAACACATGCACGTAACAGTATTTATAAATTAGGGTTAGCATTAAGCTTAGGACAATTGCAAGACTAAAATAACAACTACAACCTGTGTAAAGTTATTCCATAACATAACAACTTATATGTTGGTACCATCTGCCAATAAATGTTTACAACACTTATATGTTAAGTGGGTCTCTTTATCTCATAATTATTATCAAATGCATATAAGATACAAATATTATTAAGTGGAAAATTTAAACCCCTATTTGTTAGATGAACAAAATCCCTCTACACATGAAGTGTTGGAATCCCTATCTAGATAAAAGGTTGTTTAGAATGACACCCTTAATTGGATATATATATATATATATATATATATATATATAGCAAACGTAATTGTTTGGAAAACCTTCAATTAACTAATACAATGTATAAAACATTTATCTATGTCAATGATACTTAATGTTGTTATGGATTTAATTTTTTTGGTCTTAATATTTAGAAGGCCTAATATTGTTACAAAAGTTTATTTTTCCTCATAATACATAATGGTAAATAGTGAAACTATTTTCCTACATCCATTACAACATTTCACTAAAAAAATGATGTTAGACATTTCAATCGGGGGTTTAGAGGATGAAAAATATGGAAATATTTGTCGCAACTTTTATGTTGAAAATTCTATGTTAAGTTTTATGTCGACATTTTAGTGTAAAGATGTTGAAATTTTGGCCACGTTGAATGCTTAATTGGTGGCTACTTTCCACGTACCTTCATTCATTTGACATTCACATGTACATGGAAAGTGTGGTATAATATAGTACACACACACATATATTTACACAGCTATTATCAAGGTTATTTTATAGTAGTTGTTGTCATCATTGTTATAGTCATGCTTTACATATCGTGTAATCATTGCATTCAATGCATCAACATATGGATGTAGATTTGAAAACAATTCATGTCCCTTTTTTTTATCATACCACATGTTACAATTAATATTTCATTAAATGGTTTGTACCTTACATAATATTTTGAGGTTATTATAAGGGTATGTTCATTTATATGTATAATTTTAAATTGATTCTTTTTATATGTTGTAATTGCAAACACCATGATATACATGCATGCAAAATGTGGCAACATACACAAGGTATGTGAATGGTTTGAAAAAATGACTCAACAAATGTGGTGAAATGGATTTCAATAATGGACTTGGGACATATGGTTGTGTTATGTGAGGAACATGAAGAATGGAAGGGTTGTTGAAATCAAGGAACAAGAGGTTCTCCAGAGAAACCCTGAAGTAGAGCCATTGAATCTACTTATCAAAACCAGAGAGGAAGGAGTGGGGACTAGTACTCAACAACAAAGAAGTACCAATAAAGAAACTAAAGAAAAGGATGATGAGCCTATTCGTCAGGTGTTGGAAGAAGAAATCCAAGATTCGAGGACAGGGAAAGCAAAGACATGGAAGGCAACAAACTTTCTCTGCTAGTTGTTGATGGACTATCGCTGGACAAAGTATCATCTATAGGGTAGAGCTCTTTTGCACAAAGAAAAGAAGAAGATTTAACAATGTCAAATGGGTTTGGGATCCTAACAAATTTTGTAGCTGACACCTATGAGGTGATAGGATCACCAAAGACACCTGTGAGTAAATCCAAACCTGTCACTCGTAGTAGCTCAAGAGCTGACTTCGGTAAAGATTCCAGCCAAAAGGGCAGGAAAAGTAATAAGGAAGTAAGGGAGACAAGTTCAAGAAAGGAAGTGGATGTAGGTATTTAGAAAACTCTGGGGAATCTGTTCCCCGTAATAAGAAATGTTAAATGATTCTTCTCTCCTGGAACATTAGGGGGTTGAATAACCCCAACAAACACAGAATAGCGAAGGATCTTAGATTGAAAAATAAACTGGATATTTTCATGATTCAAGAAACTAAAATGAGTATGGAAAGATTTAAAGAAGTGGGAAGGTCTATTTGGAAAGATAGTTGTTGGGAAGGGTGCTAGTTCATTGGGAGCCTCTGGAGGAGTAGTCATGCTCTGGGATCCCAGCATTGTGCAAGGTATTCCTATACTCACATTCAGGGCATGTGGCAATGTGTTTTACGAATCTAACCTCAAAGAAATCCTGGTATGTCTCCAACATTTATGCTCCTAACCTAGTAAGTGAGAGAAGAAAATTGTGGCAAGATCTCTCTAATTTCAGGAATTTATTCAAAGATAAAGACTGGATTATTGGAGGAGATTTCAACTCCCTCTTTGGGGAAAAAAAAGGGGGCATCACTTCCTTTACTGAGAGTATGGAGGACCTTGCTGATTTCCTTAACAATAATGGTTTGGTGGATTTGGATTTGGAAGGTTCAAAGTACACCTGGGCTAATAGGAGAGTTGGGACAGAGCTTATCCAAATCAGACTTGATAGGTTTGTTGTAAGTCATCTCTGTATGATCAATCAACTCTACTCTCTGAAGACTCTCCCCAGAATTGGCTCTGATCATAACCCTATCCTCCTTAATCTTGGTTTAAATCTGGTCAAGAAAGCTAGACCCTTCAGATTTGAAAAGATTTGGTTAGACCACCCTGACCTCTTCAATAAAATACAAGAGTGGTGGAATATCAGGGTCTTTGGGGTGGCCAGTTACCGACTCAGTTACAAATTAAAGCATCTCAAAGGTTGTCTCAAAAAGTGGAACAAAGAGGTCTTTGGTAACATCTTCTAGGAAAAAAGTAGAGTGGCTAAAGATTTAAGGAATATTGAGGAACTTATCGATCTTGATGGTCTTAATCCGGTGCTAAAGGAGTAGGAACAAAATCTTTTGGTTGAGTATCATGACATCCTGGCTAAGGAAGAAGTCTATTGGAAGCAGAAGTCGAGGGTGAAATGGCTTAGGGAAGGGGATAGGAATACCAAATTCTTCCACTTCTCAGCCACCTCCTGGAAAAACCTCCTCAAGATAAATGAAATTAAGAATGAGAATGGTGAGATCCTTTTGGAGAGCAAGGAAATAAATCAAGTCATCATAAACTATTTCAAGGATCTTTTTCAGCAAGGTCAGGGGATTGAGGAGCAGAATCAAAACAATATCCTGAACCTATTCCAGAAAGTCATCTCCCCTGAAGAAAATTGTGAGCTCTTAAGGATCCCTTCTGAGGAGGAAATCAGATTTTTGGTCTTTGATATGGAACCTGACAAGTCACGCCTGGGCCTGATGGTTTTCAGGCTTTCTTTTACTAGAAATTTTGGGAGCTGATTAAGAAAGAAGTCATTGAAATGGTCCAAGATTTCTTCAATAATGGGAAGCTCCTCAAATTGACTTAATAATACTTTCTTGGTCCTTATTCCAAAAATTGCAGGGGCCAATGAAGTCAAAGATTTTAGACCGATCAGTCTTTGTAACACGAGTTATAAAATCTTGACTAAAATCTTAGCTGGTAGAATCAGATTGGTTCTCTCCCATTTTATCTCTGAAAATCAAGGTGCTTTTGTCCGGGTAGGCGATTACTAATAGTATTGTGGTGATTCAGGAAGCCATCCACTCCATTGTTAATTCTGATAGATCGGCTATGTTCCTTAAGTTAGATATGCACAAGGCCTATGACAGGATTACTTGGTCTTTCCTTGGTGCCATCCTGAATAAAGTGGGCTTTGATAATACTCTGGTTAGAATGATTATGACCTACATATCTACTGCTAGTTATTCGGTCTTGGTTAATGGTATTAGGAGGGATTCTTCAAAGTTGGTAGAGGCTTGAGACAAGGTGACCCCCTATCTCCTTTCCTCTATGTTATAATGGTTGAATCTTTGAGTAGAATTTGTAAGTAGGCTTTGCTTTCTAGGAGTATTCAAGGAATCAATATTTCTAATGGTCTCCCTCCGATCTGCCTCAACCAATTTGTTGATGATAACTTCTTGATGGGAAAGGCCTCTGTCCAAGAAGCCACCAACTTCAAATCTGCTCTCAAGGACTATGAGTCGGTCTCGGGGCAGATGGTTAATTTTCTCAAAAGTGTTGTTTACTTTATTAATGTGGATAAACAAGTCCAATTAAGGCTAGCTCGCATTCTAGGTTGCAAAATCAAGTGTTTTCCAAACTCTTACTTAGGAATGCCTCTTATCTACAAAAGGCCTGACATCTCTGTTTGGAATGCCCTATTGGAAAGAGTTAACAAGAAACTTTCCTCCTAGAAAGGTCTCCTTCTCTCTCAAGTGGGAAAGATTCAACTCCTTATGAGCTCTCTTCAAGGAGTCCCCATTTACATTATGTCTCTCTTTAAACTCCCAACCAAAATAATTGATGCTCTGGAAAAAATTCAGAAGAGATTTCTCTGGGCTGGGGCCTCGAAAAAGTTTAAATTCCCTCTGGTGGCCTGGGAGAAGGTCACTAGGCCAAAGATGTGTGGCGGTCTGGGTTTGAAAAGTATACCTATCATGAACAAAGCTTTGGTTGCTAAAGCTAGCTGGAGAATTTCTAGAGAGGAAGGACTATGGATTGATATAATAAAAAAGAAATATCTGTGGAATTTAGGCAGAATTGACTCGTTCTTCTTTCATGAAAATCTCCCTAGAGGATCCTTCTTCTGGAATTCTCTGTTGGATTCAAAATATATCCTCTCAAAGGGATCCCTATGGGAGATTGGAAAGGGGAACATGATCAGATTTTGGTGGGATAGTTGGATAGAAGATTCCCCTTTAGCATATCAAGATATATGGAAGGAGGTTGCTCAATTCTATGAGGAGAATGGTAAAATCTGGATAAGAGATTTCTAGAGTCATGATGATGAGGTCCAATGGGAAACCATAGTTCCCCCCTGATTATGATGGTGACATCAAACCCTTTCAAGATCTCAATAAGAAACTCAGGGAATTCCACATCCCCATCTTCCAAACTAAGGAGGATTCCATCATTTGGAAAGAGGAAGACTCTGGAAACTATTCTATTAAATCTACCTATAGCTTACACTTCAAGAAATATTTTCAAAAAGAGTATTGGGGTAAGTTATGGATTAGGACTTGATCCCTAAGATCAATATTTTTTATTGGCTAGCATGTTCAAAATAGAATCTGACGATAGTTGAAAATCTTATAAAAGAGGAATGCAGATCCTAATAGGTGCACTCTTTGTAGAGAGGGAAAGAGAATGTGAATCATCTTTTTACATTGCCCTTTCTCTAAAGGTGTCTTCTCGCTGATTTCAGAACTTTTCAACATGCAATGGATTATGCCTTTGAATATGGAGGATTGTTGTACTCAATGGGAGAGCCCATTTAGGTTTCCTTATCGGGCCTTGGGCTGGAAGATTACTCTACCTCATCTCTTATGGGGTCTATGGAAAACAAGGAATGATAGTGTTTTTAGAGATCAGAAACCTCTTATTGTGGTGGCTAAAAGGAAAATCCTACCTGCCATTAAGGAAAATCTCAAACTGTTTAAAGATAAAACAAAAATTCCTTGCCCAAAATGGGAGAGGAAGTCTTTGGATAAGTCCGCCTATAGTCCGGTCAAAAAAAAAAGACATGGTAAGAATGTTAACTGGATTAGGCCTATGGGAAATACGATCAAGATCAATTTTTATGGGGCCTCAAAGGGGAATCCCAAGTCAATGCTGGCGGTGGGGTATCTTAAGGAATAGTGAGGGTGATTGGTTATTTGTCTATGCTGGTACCCCTGGGAAAGCAGACTAATAACATGGCTGAAGCTAGAGCCCTCCTTTGGGGTATTTTGGTCGCTAAGGAAAAAGGCCTTAAGGACATTCAGATTGAAGGTGATTCCTTAATTGTTATAAATTCTCTCCTCAATAGGAGTAAGATCAATTGGTTGTTAAAAAACATCATTCAAGATATCAAGGAATTGCTAAAGTTTTTTGACAAGATATCTATCAATCATACCTTGAGGCAGGGAAATAAATGTGCAGACAAGATGGCCAATGTGGGAGTCCTTAGTAATGAGTACAAAATTTGGTGTAAAGGGGAGAGATTACCCTCTAATATTAATGATGAAATCATTAAGGATAGAAGGCACTAGGATTAATGATGCCGCACGAGTGGGGAAAGTATTTTAGGTACCAAGATAGCTTATACAAAAATCATTGTTCCAGTTCGAACTTTGATAGGGAGAACAACTTGTGGGTTGTGAAAATATTCTTTGGAATGACAACTTTGGCAAAGTGCAGATGGGTGGAGACAGGATTCGAGTGGAACCCGCCAGTCAGAACATGGAGGAGAGCAACAAGGATATTTGGAACAAGCTTAAAGTTGGTGGATTTAGCAATTTTATTGCTAAATTACATGGTCATGACCCAACTCTGTCCAAGGACTTCGGAAAAGCTTGGAAAGAGGGGGTTTTTACTGTCCACGGTGTGGAGGTTGAGGTCTCGGAGTCCAATATTGCCAGGGTGACTAATATGAAGATGGATGGGTTAAAAATCTACAAGGAAAGAACCCGTAGAGACCTCGAGATTGAGCAATTTTTTGTTGGCAAGGAGACTTATTTCTTCTTCATGGATGGTATTGCACGTTCATGTATTCCTGGAGTCTGGAAGGATGTTTGCCTTCAAGTTATGAAATATATTATGTTGGAGGGTAAGTATAGAAAAATCTATACCCATCACATGACCTTCCTCAACATGTTCATCACAAGTTTATGGTTAGTATTCCCTTTTTTCTGGCCACCTCTCTTTTGAATTCGTTGATGGCTTTCCAGAATGAGAAAGCTAAATTTGCCCCTCCATGAGGGCTTGATTCTTCTTCTAGTTGAGAATGGCAAGCCGGTTCTAGATCATCCTTTGATAATGGCCCTAGAGGAGCAAGACGAGGAAGATGACATTACTCTTGCAGAGTGTCTTACTAAAATGAAAGAGGGTAAGGGTACCCTCTGGGGGAATGAGAAAGATAAAGACAAAAATGAGGGTGGTGGTGGGGAAGCCAGTGCTTCTAGGAAGAATGAATGTGTGGGAGACCCCATTGTTTTTGAAGAATGGAGCAGGAAGATGTTGTATTTAGAAGGGGTCCTAAAATCTATGGAGGACACGAACGAGGGGCAAAGGGAGTCCATTCGAACATCATCAACATTTCAAAGAAGATGGTCGCGGATCAGGTCCAGATAAAACATAGAATGAAGGAGCTAGAGATTCAGGTTAAAGTTCTACTTGATAGAGTGGAGGAGATTGAAGGGGAAAAGAAAAGGAGGAGATTCAACCTTCGCATAAGTAGCTCGGAGGAGGAGTAGGTGTTGGATGGTACTGGAATCCAGGATGGCTGTTGCTGGCCTGGGGCCTCTGAGTGGGTTTTTTGCTTATATCGGAGGCTTTTTGGTCTTTGAAGCTGTGTGTGCGGACTACCGCGAACCTGTGGTACCACTGTTGCTTCTTGGTCTTTTTGTCCTCTCTGGGGTCTAGATCTGCAATGTAAGAGTTAAGCCTGTTTAACTCATCTTTCTGGGACCCCTTTCTGGTTTTTTTTTCTGTTTTGTTTTGCGGTTTGCATACATCTCTTTTGTATTGTCCCCCAGGAGCCGATCCTATTTTTGCCTAATCTAATAAAAATAATCACTGTGAATACAAAAATCATTACAACATTTATTTTTGTTAGTGAATATGAAAGGATCTTAATGTTAGGGATTTGATATGCTATTGATTTTTGTAGATGTTGTGAATGAATTGATAGATGATCGTTACTGATCGCCAAACATAATTTGTTGTATATTTCTAAATTTTGAATAGTATTGGAAATCATTAGTTGATATTGATATATATTTAAGCATCGATACTTTCAAATTCGACACTTCTTAATGAAAGAAATATATAAAATTTTAGAAGTAATATGTGAGATTAAAAAATAAATCAATGCGAAGATTCTTTCATATTCACAAGATGTAGTTAAATGTCCTCATCTCATCATCGAGTCCATGTTAATTGTCTAATAATTGATAAAGTTGTAATACACAATAGAATAGAAAATCTATTAGAAGCACAACCAAGATTGTCACCAACCAAATTTATAGCTAAATTAAGAGTTTTTTTGTACAATACAATGACACGAAGGAAAAAATTATAACTACATATATACCCAACACTTAGCATGTAATGACAACTACAACCGATTTGGTTTCCGTTCACAAAGACACATGGAAATTAATCACATTTGCTTGGAATAAGATAGGGAGAATGACATTGCTCAAAAAATAACATGAATGGCCAAGTATATTACTAAGACTTGCAAAGAAGGGAGATACTCCATGAACAACATACTTCTCTCTCTAATGAAGGAGGCACAATAGAGCCTTGGTTCCTCTGGGTGGATTAATATAACACAACACATTTCCTTTTGTCTCTCAAAGGACAATTCCTTAAAGGATGATTGTGCACTCCCTTGGTTGCTTCAAGTGAGACAACCAACACACAACACATTTCTCTTCATCTATCCATTATCTTTCCACATTTGTCTCCCATTACCATCTTAGTGTTACATCTCATCCCCACACATACATTTACACTTGCATGCTCCCATAATGGGTACAACACAAGGATCACAAATTTCATTCAAATAACACATGGTTAAGGGAGCAATCAAACACAACATTTGTGCAACTAGGGAAGATATGGTAGGGGAATGATTTCCTATGAATTTAGAAAGAAAATGAGTAAAGCCTAACCCCTATCCATCTTTTCCACGTATTAACCATTTAAGAAAACTGTTGCATGAAATTTTCTCTTTCCTATTGATATTAGTGAAATAGATGCTTAAGAAAACTAAGCAACTCAAAACATGCAAGGGTTTATGGTACATTGGGATAAGATGATGATGATGAGCGAGTGCAAAGTAAAATCCTTGCTGCAAGTTTGATGGATCTACACAACAAAGACAACTAGAAAGAAAATGGATTAAATGGTAGATGAGGGGGCTTCCCAACGAAGTCGGTTCCAAGAAGCGTGAACTTCCTTATGCGGATGTCAACAAATAATGAGACTATTGTGGATCTGGATGGTAGAATAGGTGATGCAACCGGGTCGTGGTCAATAACGACCTAACATGGTTGTCGATGACCTAGAATGACCTAGGTTTGACCAAAAATAGATGGACTAAATCAACAACCTGCACACAAGATGGATAAAAGAGAAGGTCGAGTTACTGGATCTCTCGATGAAAGTTGGACTCAGTAAAACGTTAGTAGCTGATAATAACAATAATGATAATGCAACAATGGAATAAACCAACACAAGGTAAAGATGATCTCCCTAAATTCTCCACAAATGATGCAAGTAAGCTCAAAGGGACTCCAAGAAGACTGAAACAACTACAGAGAAGCTCAAGCACGAAGATAAGATCGCAAGTCACACAAAAATTCTGATTTTACATCCCTTTGGAAGGAGGGGTATGGGTGGCTTTATAGGGTTGATGGTGACTGGGTGGGTCACCACCAATCATGGGGAACCATCCATTTGGGTGGTGGGAGGATGCCTAACTCGAGGCATCAATCCCATTAGAAGTGAGATTAGGGTTTTAGGAGGCTTAGGCAGGTTAGGGTTGCATAGGGAGATGAAATGGGTAGGTGAGGGATGAAATGGAGTAAATAAAGGATAAGGGGAGCCTAGGGATGAACAACTAGTAGTTTAGGGATGATAAATAACCTAGAGAGGAGAGTTAGGACTAACCTGAGGGATAATTAGATAATGATACAAGGATTAGGAATTAATTAAGGATTAGCAATAATTTAAGATGAATGGGATAATATATGGGAAGGATGGGAATATTAATAAAATATGAATTAAAGGGTCTAGATAAGTGACCATGGTGAAAAGAAGTGAATGTGGGGTAACAAGGGTAGTGATACCAAATTTTGGTGTCTACATTTTCCCCTTTTTCAAGTGGTTTATATGCAAGCAATCCAAACAAAAAAATGAGAGAGGAAAGATGAGATGATGAATGACAGAGGAATGATAATGGGCTCCCCCTCAAACTAGGGATCAATGACACAAAGGGGGACTGATCACGAATTTGAAAGAGATAGATGGAGATGGGAGGGTGGAAGAGAAGGATGGGAGAATGAAAATATGAGGCAAGATGCCCCAAGAAAGAAGGATTCAAGAAAAAAATTAAAACATGGCGGTGATTTTAGGAGTCACTTTGGCAGGAAACAAAGGTCACGGTCTTGAGGAGAGGCGATAACAATGTCCTCCAGAATTGTGAGTCGGTGAAAATCATTTTAAAATGGAGGGAATCTAATGGGAAACCAATTAAATGGATGCAAGCCATGGGGACCAATGGGTCATAGGCACACATCAAAATTATGCACAACCAAATGTGAGAATAATGTGAAATCCTTCATACATGAGGAATCAATGAAAATATGCGTCCACAAAGGACAAGGATGATGATGGAAATAATGGTACCCCAGAAAAGGGCATGATAATGGCCAAAGAGGTGAAATATAAAAAGATGTGAGATGATTCCCTGAGAGGGAACAAAAATATGGCCACAAAAGTGGACTTGAGATGAGATATGGATGATAATATGGTGCCCCAATAAAGGACACAACAATGGCCAAAAAGGTGAACAATAAAATTTGGAAACAACGGGGAATAGTGTGTTATGGGTGACACACCAAAAATAATATGGAAGGAAATATGGTATACATGGATGATAGGATACCTGATCAAATGGGAGATTTTGATAGATAACATATAGATGATTTAGACATGATAAATGCTATGGTGATAAAGCAAAGAGAAAATAGATAATAATGATAGATGCGGAAAATTAGAATAGAACACAACTTAATGATTGGTGACCTATGGGTACGAACGATGCTACGTCATATCAAGGAATGTGCAAGGAAATGATGCCTCCAACTGCATTGGAGGTAAACAAGAAAGGGGATCCAAGCAACACAATGCACATGCGACCAAAACATGTGTTAACACATAACCAACAATAGTTAGTTATATCAAATATCATGAGGGAAGTATGGATGAAATGAGCTCATAAACCTAGTTTCGACACGAAAAGGGGTTTTAGATGCAACTTATATGTGGAAGAGGGTTCTCCATAGGTGGTTGTTCCTAGGACTATGCCCTAACTCTGGGAGGAGGGAAAAGTGCAAACTGATCAATGCGGGAAGTTTGCAATATATGAGAAAGTTGATCAATGTGGGAAGCTTTCTTAGGATGCTTGCTTTTGAAATTTATGCTTTGCTTTATGAGATAGAAGGATGATCAATGTGGGAATCCTTCGATGTCATGATATAATAGAGTATCCATCCTTTGAGGGAGTGGTCTACTTTTTGCTTTATGGGATTTTTTTACTGTGTTTTTTAGATGACGGAATAAGATATGCATGATAGTTGTCCTTCGAGGGATTAATATATTTTTATTTTTTTGCATTATATGAACAACTATCCTTTTAGGGATTACTCTATTTTTAGCATAATATTGTGTGAGATATAAACATCCTTCGAGGAGTGGTCATCCTTCGAGGGAGTGGTCAACCTTTGAGGGAGTGGTCATCCTTGAGTGAGTGGTCAACCTTCGAGGGAGTGGTATACTTTTTTCTTTATGGGATTTTTGACTTTATTTTTTTAGATGGCAGGATAAGATATGCATGATAACTATCCTTCGAGGGATCAATATATATTTTTATTTTTTTGCATTATATGAACAGTTGTCCTTTAAGGGATTAGTCTGCTTTTAGGATAAGATAACATGAGATATAAACTTCTAGGATTTTGAATTTTTGATTTTTTTAGATGGGGAATATCTAGGTATAGCTAAGTAGACCACTTAGGAGGGGATGAGAAGATGTACAAGAGCCACATATAAACCCTTTGCACAATTCCAATAGGTAGATAATAGGGTGATGGATCTAATTATTGTGGAGTTCTCACCAAGAAGGGAGAACCTATCCATAAGGAAAATTCCAAGGATAGAGCTATGTGTAGACACTAAAATTAGGTCACACTCCCCTTTGGTCCTCGACAAATAAACACCCCGCATTACATCCACCTAGCCATAGCCCCCTTCACCCCACTAATATTAATTTAATTAAATTAATTCATTATCCTCACCATATTTATTAATTAAATATCTTAATTTAGATAATATCCACACATATACCTCACCTAGACACCTCATCAAGTCAACTCACCCTAAGACCTATTCTTAGTAAGTTGCCATAACTAACTAAGACTTACCCAAACCCTAAAAATAAATGCCTACATTCCCTCTAACCACATTCCCGCATGCTTACAAGAATCTTCCAATCCAATCCGTGGGTTAACGACACGAGATCCCGAGAAAATCAAGAGGATATCCCTAGTTTAGCAAACTTAGAAAATCCCACCTTGACCAATGTCGGTTACCCCTAACCATCGCCGATTAAGCCAAAATGTTGTCGGTCACCTTTTAACCCCTAAAACAACCTTATTTGCAAGGATGACAATAGGTTGGAAAACATAGACACATTCTTGAGAGATATCACATCTTCTAAGAATGAATTTTAGCGAGAACACACATGCAAGGAAGGAGATCAAGTATTTTCTCCTGCACAACCATCCAATAAGGATTTGATCCAACCAAGCAAAAAGGAATGCACATGCAGCCCATGTAGAAGCTCTCCTATGATTGGTGATCATCTGCAGCCTTCAACCTCTTACCAGCACCTTCATCCCTCACTCACAAGCATCCAGGACCAGAATCCAAGTAAGTAAAACATTATACTCCTCTGGTTCATTTCATTTCATCATTATATTGTCACCCTTTGTTCTCTCAGCCACCCACATACCTCCATTAATACTCACCCTCCATATACCTATTAAAACCTCGCCAAATCCCACCCAAACCACCCAATACCTCATTTCGACCAACCAAAGTCCTTTTGCAATCAAAAAGGAGATCCAAAACTCGTTCTATGACATTCCCAATTTTCCACGAAGAATGACACTGGGATTACACCCAACCGTCATCGGTCACCCTTAATCGGCATCGGTCTTTGTATTTTCCCATACAACGCAGAATAGTGACCTATCCACCTAATTCCACATCACCCTTATTCACATGTGATCCGCCCGAGACCTCTTTCGGATCTGCAGAGACCACCGATTTTAACCTTTAGATCTTATTTTAACTTAGCTTTGTTAGACTAGATCTTTCTTATTGTAATTTGGATGAGATACCCAAATAATTTCAATTACGATAGGATTTATTTTATCACCCGTATTAAATTTTTTTAAATAGTGGACTGACAGCCATCTAGGAAGTATCACACTTCCCGGATCTAGCACACGCTAGGCAATTCACTGCACATATTGTTTAACTCTTTCTGGTGGTCTTGTTTTCCATTACATGTAGTTCCTCCTAGCCAAAAGGAAGCTCTCACAATTAGTTGTGGATTCAGAAGTCATACACGCGTAACAACCCATCAACCAACATTTCAATAGGTATTCCTCCTATGCCCGTTACCCTATCTGTTTTGTCAATATTTCAAAGAAACATCTAAGAATCAGGTGAAACACCATGGTTCCATATTTAAGGTCATGACTAGGAAAGTGACAAAAGACCACATAATTCCAAATCATTACAATGAGAGATGGAAGGGACTAATGATGGAGAAATTATCTAAGGATATGACTAAGTTCTCACTTGGTAGGTATGTTAACAATAGAATGGTCGTAAGTGTAATGTGTTAAGTGGTTCCACTTCTGGTTTACCATCAAGGAGGCCAAATGATAGGCTCCCGACCCATATTTATGTGTGATAATGTAAGGTCCAATCGAGTTGGGGGAAAATTTTCCATGTTGGCTCCTTTCAGAGTAGAGTAGATGACATTATGATTTTAAGGAAAGGTCATCAATCGTTTAAGTTGTGTTCTTTTAAAAGCGTTTTTAGATGGGGAGTTGATGAGATAAGATGATAACTTACAAAATATTGGATGAGGCAAGATTGATGAGAGGAGATAAAAACTATGTGCTATGAGGAAGTGAGAAAACATGTGTCCTAGTGAGATGAAGATGGCCACAATAGTGGGCTTAGGATGAAATATGGTGCCCTGAGAGAGGCACAAATATGGCCACAAAGGTGGACTTAGGATGAGATGGAGGGAGTAGATTGGATAGATAAGAGATAAATAAGATGAGAAATAATGGATGGATAAGATTGGATGAGATAGATAAGACAATGTCAAGGATTAAGAGGAAAGGAACTAACCCGATAGATAGAAAAGTGATCATAGAGTGAAGTCCCCCAGTATCCAAGGAGTTTTTTGATGGAGAGGAGAGATGGATCGATGTGTGGGGATATGTGGATGAGGGAGAAGATGAAAGATGATTAAGAGTAAGGAGTGGATACTCCCAGTGAGGGATGTTGTATCACACTAGGAAACTTGGATGGAGATATGGATAAGTTAGAGGACATGGAGAGAGATGGGGTAAGATTGTTAGAAGGAGTATTGATGGTGACTTTAGGTTTTGATTGGATAGATGATTGAGATCATAGGGGTGATTGGTAAGACAAACAACATGATGAACAAGGGAGGAACCTCTTTGGGAGGAGTAACATGTGGAGGAGAAATGGCCATAGAAGATAGTGGTTGAGTGAGGGGACTTAGATAATTTGATGATGAAGATGTAGAAATGGGAATTGGATTGGTTGTGGATAAGATAGTGGATGGAGAAGGATGATCCCCCTGGATGAGAAATTCATCTTCCTTAATAAGATCATGGATGATAGTTTAAGGCCTTACAATGCTCGGTGTCATGACCAGGTGTGATGATAAGTGCAAACAACATTGGAGTTGAACCATGATGGATTTTTACTATGTGGATCAAAGGCCTTGATAGGAGGAAGTGTGATAGCAATATATTTGGATTAAATGTCTAAGGATATCTATGTAAGATCCAATAGAAGTGGTGAAGGGAAGATTTCTCTTGTGAGGCTTGATAGGAGATTTAGATTTGGATTTAGAAGAAGAAGGAGTGGATGTTTGTGGAGGTGTAGATTTGAGAGGTAAGTTAGATGTCTTGGTGTTTTGAGATTGGTTGGTGATGGGTGTCTTAGATGAAGGGCTTGGACCCTAAGATGGATGGGGGGTGCTCTAAGAGAGATGATGTGGCATTGGATTGTTTATAAGGGTAAGATCTACCTTTTATGAGGATGCATGAGAGACCTTTGGGGAGACATGCCAAGAGTCTTGGATTTTGATTGTGAAGATTTTCCCTTAGAGGGGATGACAATGATCTCAACTGGAGGTCTAAGATTGTGGTGTAATGGTGGATATTGATGAAGGAAGAGGTGTTAAATGATGTGGTTGATGAGGTCTAAATGAGTAGTATTGTGTAGGTTTTGATAGATTGGTATAGAGATGGTTGGTTTTATAGATGGAGCATGTGTGGTTTTGGTTTCCTTAGGTGGAGGTGTTTGTGTCATAAATGTTTCAAGAGGTATCATAGTTATATTTGCAAATTGAGGCATAGGCGTAGGTGTGGTTAGGCTAGAAGATGTGATTGATGTAGAAGTGGGTATAGATATAGGAATGGATGTTGGAGAAGGAGTGGGTGTAAAATATTGGGATGGAATAGATGATGTAGCCATAGGTAAAGATGTAGGTATATGTGATGAGGATGTTGAGATAGGTGTTGGGATAGTTGTAAGTGAGGTTGTAGAAGTATATGTGGTAGACATGAGTGTAGTTGGGATTGATGTGGAAGTGAGTGATGTAGATGTAGTAATAGGTGTATTTGATATAGATATGGGTGAAGGACTAGATGTGAGATATTGAGATGTAGTGATACATGGGTATGGTTGAGAGGGTTGTAGATGTAGGTAGTGTGGAAGTAGTAATAAGTGTGTTTGATGTGGAAGGAATAGGAATGATGGGTGGGTGGGATAGGCATGGATATCGATGGTGATGAAATAGATGCTAAGGATGAATTGATGTGATAGATTGGGGCATGATAGATGTGGATGAAGTAGGAGGTATAGTCAAATTTGATGTGGATGTGGTAAGGGTAGGAGTAGATATAGATATAGGAAAATAAGTAGTAGAAGTTGATATAGGTGTGATAGTCATGGATATGATTGGTGTAGATGTGGGAATAGGTGTTGAAGAAGGGATGGGAATAATGTCTAAGGTAGGAGTAGGTGGAGTCATTGATGAGGTGAGATCTTGATTGATGGTGTTAATGGTGTTGATGGTGTGAGCATTTGGTAGTTGAGATGTAGAAGGGGTGGCTTGATTTTTGGTGGTTGATTAGGAAAAGGTTGTTTAAAGATGTTCAAAGGGTTGGCTAGATGATGTGGTAGAATTGTCTATTTGGAGATCCCCTGATTTATAAGTTGTTGGATGTGATATTTGAAGGAATGACACTTTTTCAATGTTGTGACCTCTGACTTGATGATATTTACAATAGTGGCCCTCGTGATACCAAGTGGGCTTGGGTCACGAGTCATCAACGGGTCGTATGGGAGGAAGTTGGATGAAATGGACTACCATCAACTTGTCAAATATTGAACTATAGGATTCCCCTAAGGGGGTATAGTTAGGAGATGGTCTAGAAGCTCTTTGTGGAGGCTCCATGTGAGAAGTGGATGTAGAAGAAGACTTAACCATGATGGTATTGGTGGACATTTTAGACTTTTCATTATGTGTAGAGGGTTTGATGAACTTGGTTTTGGGCTTGTTTGATTTAAGCTTAAGTTGGCCTTGCTAAGGGGTGAGTTTCAAGTTTTGAGCCATGGTGAAGGCTTCTTCAAATGTCTGAAATGATTGGATTTATAGGGTGGATGAGATATGCTTCACACAAGAGCGTGAAAATAATTCAATGAGCTCTATCTATGGAAGGGTGAATGATAATTGATTTATGATCCCACACCATCATGAAAAATTTTGTGATAGAATCATCATCAAATTTTTGAATGGTGTATAAGTCTGTAATGGTGATCTTTGTGTGACAATGTTGATTGAGAAATGTTCTAAGAAGAGTTGTGCAAGTTGGGTAAATGAGAACAATGAGTGTTGAGGGATGCCATTATACCAATCCAATGTGGGGGGACAAAAATGACATGGGAAAAGTGTGAAGCATGAGGTCTTGATCATGGGAAATGAGATAACATGCATGCCTAAACACATGAAGGTGTTGTTGGGATCCTCCTTATTGTTAAATTTGGTGAATTTTGGAAGTTCCCAATGAGGAGGATAGGATTTTGAAGGACCGATGGATTGATAGGTTCATTACAAATTTTTCATAGAGAATGTGACCTTAGGTCCCAAGGTAGTGGCTTTGAGGTTAGCCAACCTATTCATCAATGCATGCATGGGGTCATTTGAAGTGGTTGGATGAGAGGTAGATGGTTGTTGTATGATATGAGAAGTGGCTTGATAGGGTTGTTGATAGGCTTGTGAATGAGTGGGTGTTTGAGGGATGTTTTTGAGGAGGATATGGTCATTGAGGTTGAGATGGATGGGTTGTTTGAGAATCATTGATGTTGGGAAATAGGAATGTGATGGGATTGTTGTAGATGGTTGTGATATGTGATTTTGAGAAACAGAATGATGTGAGGATTGAGATTGGATGGGTTGTTGTGAGATGAGGATATTTGAGATTGTTGGGGTATATGATGGGTAGGAATGTAAGTGTTAAGAGGTTGAGATGGTTGGATAGGCATACTAGTGACAATAGCGGATGGAATAGAGATAGAGTTGATATAAGGTGATGTGGGTGGAATGGGATCCACCAATTGAGTGGATTGATATGATTGAAATATTGTGGGAGATTTATGAAATAGGTAGTCATAAAGGGTGATAGAAGGAGGTCCAAGAGTCTCTAAAGGAGTAGGAGATGGGGGTGTAGTTGGTCTAGAGGAAATGGACTGAGGAGAAGTTGGTCTAGAAAGGTTGGATTGATGAGAGATATGAGGATTGGTTTCAAGATGGGGATCATTTTGGATGACATGGTCCTCATGAAGTGAGACCATGGAGACAAGGGTTGGGAAACCAAAGGTGTGGTCTCAAGTTTAGAATCTTGTTGGGAAAGATCATTGGAGGAAGGGATGTCATTGGATGGAGTGGATTGTTGTGTTGTCTTGACTTGAGAAAGGGTGAAAATAGGCATGAAATAGGTGAACATTTTTTATGTAATTTGTTAACAAACAAATCAAGAAACAATTTTTTTATCATCATGATTAATTAGAAGATGTGAAAAGAGAAAAGTGGATAATGAAGGTACCTAAGAAATGACATTCTATGGCTGGTTTTAGGTAGTTTTGGATGTGGAGTCCTTGATATACCAAAGGTACGTGAGGCCCAAGTCTATATAGGATTTATAACATCCGAGAACACCATGGAAATGATTTCCTATTGGGTGATCAAATCCCAATTAGGTCCACCTAGTATGGGATTGTTTTGATGTGTGAATTTGATTTGTGTGTTTGGATGTGTGTGAAGAAATGTGAAATGCAACCAATTAAACCCCTACTTACACTAGATTTGCAAGAAAGAATGAAAGAGGTTTGTTTTAAACCCAAAACCAAATATGGAGATTGATGAGAAAAACCACACAAGGAATGGAAAATGTGATGCAAAAAGGAGAAACTAAGACAAAAGGGAATACCTAGTTTTCACTTTTCCTTTTTATCTGATCTTCAAAATAAAGCAAGTGAAAAAAGCAATATCCAAGCAATCCAAAAAGCCCAACACGAAAAAGAAAAAGCAAATCCTCTACCTGTAATGTTAGTGGAAGATAGAAGAAATATGGAAAATGAAAATGAAATAAAATGCAAGAGACTCACCTAAGAGGGTGGTCCCACCAGGCATGCCAGAATGTTGGAAAATTTTCTCTTTCCTATTCAGATTAGTGAACTAGATACTAAAGAAAATAAGCAACTCAAAACATGTAAGGGTTTAAGGTACCTTGGGATAAGATGATGATGATGGATGGGCACAAAGTAAACTCCTTGTTGCAAGCTTGATGGATATGCACAACAAAGATAACTAGAAAGAAAATGGATTAGATGGTAGATGAGGGGTTTCCCGATGAAGTCGGTTCCAAGAAGCGTGAACTTCCTTATGTGGATGTCAACCCCCGTATTGATAAAAGAAGATAAGATAAATGATAAAGGACTAAATAACATGTAGAATATGAACTAAATAGAAACTAAAATTGTAGAAATGAAAGGAAAGTGAAAAATATGATCTAGATTAACACAAAATGAAATATACCATAGCTTGTTTGATGACCAGTCAGAGAGGTCTAGTCGATGGTGACTGGGGCAAGATGAATCAAAATAATAACCAAAATGCAGATCTAAAAGATCTTGTATGCATATATGAAGTGATGAAGGCACTCAGTAACAACTTATGGAAACCTAGAGAAGAAGATGAAACAGAGAAATAAAAAGGATGCAAAAAATGAATGGATAAGGAGATGGATGGAAATATGGATTGGGTTGATGGTGACTTGATTAGGTAGAGTTAGGCGACTGAGGAGGCTACTATGAGATGGATCTGGATTGACAAAGTGTCAAAATGCCAAATATGACAATTGTGTGGAAAGAGAGAGATAGAATAATAGACTATTGTGGATCTAGATGTAAGAATAGGTGATAAAAAGGTCAAGGTTGACATTGACTGGTAGGGTCGATGATGATTGGGATGACCTAGGACCCAAACCAAGGTGTGACCGAAAATGGATGGATGAATTGACAACCTGCACACAAGATGGATAAAATAGAAGGTTTAGATCTAAATCTACGATGGCATCTAACCTGCAAAATGCTAGTAGCTGATAATAAAAATAATGATAATACAATAATGGAATAAACCACACAAGGCAAAGATGATCTCCCTAAAGTCTCCACAAATGATGCAAGCAAGCTCAAAGGGACTCCAAGAAGACTGAAACAATAGTAGAGAAGCTCAAACATGAAGATAATATCAAAAGTCACATAAAAATTATGATTTTACATCACTTTGGAAGGAGGGGTGTGGGTGGCTTTATAGGGTCGACGATGACTGGGTGGGTCACCGCCAACCATGGGGAACTGTCCATTTGGGTGGTGGAGGATGCCTAACTCGAGGCATCAAGCCCATTGGAAGAAGGATTAGGGTTTTATGAGGCTTAGGTGGGTTAGGGTTGCATAGGGAGATGAAATGGGTAGGTGAGGGATGAAATAAGTAAATAAAGGATAAAGGAGCCTAGGGATGAAAACTAGGTAGTTTAGGGATGATAAACAACCTAGAGAGGAAATTAGGGATTGATTGAGGGATAATTAGATAATGAGATGAGGATTATGAATTTATTAAGGATTAAAAATAATTTAAGATGAATGGGATAATAGATGGGAAGGATGGGAATATTAATTAAAGGGTCTAGATGAGTGACCACGGTGAAAAGAAGTGAACGCGGGGAGATAAGGGTAGCGATACTAAATTTTGGTGTCTTCACAAACATCGACTCTAAGTTATTATTAAAATATTTATGCATATTCGATCTAAAATAATAATATGATACCCAATTCCTTGAAATAAGACTAATTCAACTAAGTAAAATATCTATTTACATGGTAATCATTATTCTAGTACATGATATAGACATATTTTCACTTTTAAAATATTGCCCAAATGTACATTTCTCATTTGAAAACTCTCATATATAGATGCGGGAAGGTTCATAAAGAAAACCCAAAAATAATTTCTTGCTTAAACACCTTTCACAATCCTCTATACACTTTGATGGAGTTTTTGCTTGCTTCTGCATGTTGAAAGTCTGATGAAGACTTTGGCAAAACTTATACATGCTTCCGCACTTGAAAACTCTATTGAGACCTTCATTGGGTTTTGGGTTGCTCATGCATATTAAAATTCCACCATAGTTCTTGGCGGGGATTTGACTTGTTCCACCACCAAAATTTCCAACGAAGACCTTTTAGGGTTTCCCCTACTTTTACAACTAATTTCTCCACCTTGCATTAAAACTCTATCAAAGTGTATAGAGGCTTGTGGAAGGTGTTTAGGCAAGATATTTTTCTAAGTTTTCTTTAAGGATCTCCCTACATCTATGTATGAGAGTTTTGAAGTGAATAATATATATTTGGGCTATATTTAAAAAGGAAAATGCAAATATGTCTATATCATGTAAATCTGTAAGTTGTAAATGGATATTGTATGTAGTTGAATTAATCTTATTTCAAGGAATTGAGTATCGTGATTATTATTGTAGATCATATGCAAAAATATCTTAATATATTGTAATGAACAAAACACAATATTTCTTGAAATGAAACACAAGATTTATAGTAATGGAAGTTAATTGTTAAACCTTGTCATCATGCTAATTGATCCTCTTGGTCGAGTGGAGATAACCTCAATGAACTCTAAACATCATATGAAATGACTTAATGTAATAAAACAAGTTAAGAATCAGACAAGTATAAAATGTGACTTAATAACGAGACTAATTTCCCTTTTGTGTTGTCTTGGAGTTGTATGTATTTGTTGGGCTTTGTTCTAAATTCTTGCTAGGAGTTGTTGACCTAAAATTAATCATCTTCTTAGATTTGGTTTCTTGCTTGAATGGTAAAGACCGACAAGACGAGATAGTAGTTAGGCTTTACTCATTTTCTTGCTAAATGTAGAGGAAATCATTCCCCTTACCCTCTTGTCCTTAGTTGCATAAATGTTGGGATTTGTTTGCTCCTTTGAGCATGTGTAATTCGAATGAATGTTGTGATCCATGCATTTTGGGGACATAAAGCGTAAATGTATGTGAGGATGAGATGTGACACCAAGATGACAATGAGAGATAAAGTGGTAAGATAATAGATGGATGAAGAGACAAGGTTTTGTGTGTTGTTGTGATTGTCTCACCTGGAGGAACCGAGGAGTGCATGCAATTTTTTTCATTAGAGGTAAAAGGGGACAATCTTCATTTAAGGAATTATTCTTTGGGAGACGAAACTAAATGCGACGTGTTGTGTTGATCCACTCGAGAGGAACCAAGGGCCTATCGTGCCTCCTTCGTTGGAGATAGAAGTGTGTTATTTGTGGAGTATCTCCCCTCTTTGTAAGTCTTACTAAAGAAAATTCTTGTGCTTGTTATTTTAGAGAAATGTCCTCCTATCATTTTCCAATAAAATGTGGTTAAGTTGCATGTGTATCTCGTGAAGCTGAAACAAATCAATTGTACTTGTACTTGTCAATGCCGATGGGAATCAAAGATAGTAGAAAACAATAATGATATTCAATATTATATTGTTGTGTATCATATTACAACAATGGAGGGCTATTATATAGCCAAGAATGTAGTTGAACAACTTCCTATAAAATAGGAAGTATACAAAACAATAACAAACATGTATTGATATATTGTTATACATTTGTTATAACAATATATCAACGAACTTACTAACCAATTACTCATTTACCGTGAGTAATTATACAATTACATCACATATATAATTATATTATAATTGCACACACTAATAATAATGTGAACACTATTCATTCCTAACATTCACCCCCTTAGTGTGAACATTATTAATAGCTAATCTGCACCCCCTTAATGTGAACACGACGAAGAACCATATCCGAAGAAGTTGAATCACCTCTTAAAAACACTACTTAGACCAAAGTACAAACTCCATAGATTATCTCTTTACCCTCGTAAAGGCGTAGTGTCGATCCGAATTTTGCAAGAATGATCCCTTCCTCTTGAGTTTCTGTGGGACTTTCCCTTCCTCCATGGGCGCCCGATTGCGAATCTCCAAGATCCAAAATCTTCACACTAATGTTTGGATAGCCATCCCTTGAGTCTACCTCGAAATCTTCTTTTGCTCCCCAAAAACGGATTTTCTAAAAACATGAATCTTACCCAATATTCTAGAAAGGGGTTTATTCAACACACAACACACCGAAAAAAACATGAACTCGAAAACACACACTAATGGTGAAAAAATGTCACCAAAGCATTTGGCAACCCATCGTTGGCGATTGTGAGAGGTCGTTGAATTATCTCCAACCTCGATGCCTTTGTCCTCCTGTGTGATGTTCTAACTCGGAGTGTGATCATGTTGTTCAATTTTATAGTGGTCTCCCTTAATTTCAACTTGGATGATGCTGTAAGCAAAAATGCATCCGGGAAAATTAAAAGGCAATTTTTTAACAACTTTAGATAATGACTTTGACTTAAAATAAATGAATTAAACAATCTTTGATAACAAGTCTTATAAGACTTACCAACAACAAAATGATAATATAAACTTTGACGACTCACGACTAACAAAAATATGACATAAGATGGAACTTTATTATTGGACAATTTTAACTAAATTGACAATGACATTTTGACACAATGACAACAATGATGATAAAGAGTAACCATAGGTACATGTTCAAATATAACATTATAGGAGAGACTATTGACATAAGGCCCAGAGACTATTGACACAAGCCCAAAAAGTACGACCAACCATTTTCTAAGGCATTATGCCTAAAACTTTAGTAACATTTGGTGTATGACTAAATACCAAACTTCTTGAAAACTAAAAAGAATGACACCGATTGTAACAAAGAAATATTTTTGACTAATGTGGACAACATAAAATAAAAACTATATAGGTAATGGTCGAGATACGTAGATGACTAAGAAAACAATAAAGACTTAGAGACGAATCTACCTAGAAGCTACACCACAGATCATACTTTGCTCTTGACTAAAAGGAAAGTTTAAAAAATAAAAAATAGACCTCACTACGGCCAATTTATATTACTTGGCATGATTCAGTTTCTTTGTTTTACAATGCAATGTAGGAGTGGGAAATTCCATATGTATGCGTTTCCACCATTTGAGGCAGAATCCAATGCGAGGCGGTAGCAATTAGTGCTTGATTTCCTTAAGTTACCGTGAGCTTGAGCCTTGCCTATGTATTCGCAAACAATGCACCAAGAAGGAATTGAAGGTGGAGTCTTCCAGCCGTTGAGGAAGAGATATCAGATCAGACGTTGGAATTTGATGTAAATAGATGTAGTTTTCCCAAACGTTACGGATGCACCATCTGGAGCATACAAAATGCCCAATATCATGCACACAGCTAACAAACGGTGATGCCGAACAATGATATACAGAAATGCCACAAATCTCCAAGGATATCACTTATGACTCCACGATGCAGTCAGCGAATAGAGCAGATTTGAACGCCCACGCCTTGTATTGAAATTTCTTTCATGCAATGCATAGAATGAATTACATTAAAAAAATGCATATCACTTCTTTCCGCTCATATCTGAATCCAAATGATGTCGATCTGCCTATTAAACATTGGTCTGCGTAGGAGTGCAGTGTTTCAATGCTGAATAAAATAGATATCAGATAGTCCACGTGAATATGTGAGGAGAATACCCACAAACTTCAGATCGCACTTCAATGTTGGCACGGCCTAGGAACTCTTGCATTCAAGGATCAATTCACTATATTATAAAACCTGGGATTTTGACAATGGTAGTTGTACACTATAATGAGATCTAAGCCGAATATCATTATAAAATAGGTGTAGGTCTGATCCTATGCATATGCAACCAAAGTAATACTAATCCGTAGATAATATATTTGCTACAAACTCCTCCATTTATCTGACCAACTCATCAATAATGGAGCTGATCATTCATTCTTATAATTCCATTATGCTTACGAAAAAATCGCTCTCCGATACCAGATGATGGGAACCAGAGATAGTAAACAACAATAATGATATTCAATATTAATGCTGTTGTGTATCATATTACAACAATGGAGGGCTATTATATAGCCAAGAATGTAGTTGAACAACTTCCTATAAATTAGGAAGTATATAAAACAATAACATACCCGTATTGATATATTGTTATACATTTGTTATAACAATATATCAACAAACTTACTAACCAATTACTCATTTACCGTGAGTAATTATACAATTACATCACATATATAATTATATTAGAATTGTACACACTAATAATAATGTGAACATTATTCATTCCTAACAAATGCATGCTAAGTGTTAGGTGTGTATAAACTTGTAATTGTTGCCTTGCATGTCATAGTATTGTACAAAAATACCTCTAATCTTGAGTAGTATTTTAGTAGAACCTTTGGGATAGGTATGTGGCTTGATAATTGAGTATGAGATGTTTGTCCTCATCCATTTGTTAATCTTATAGGTAGCTTATTTGTTTGTCCTCATTGTTATTTGGACGACCTAGAATTTAGAGAAATAGTTGTTTTTGTCAAACAAATATTGTTAGGATAAGAACAATTGTTATCTAATATTGACTCCTTTTAGGTGACACCTCATAACCAAGGTTGTTATGGTTATTGAGTTGTCTTAATCTCAAACCGTTCATTTGTATTAATCTCGGCCATTGATTTTCAACGAGAGTAGTATATAAGGGGTCATTGGGGTCATTTGTAACAAGGAAGTTTTAGAGAAACTTGCGGTGTTAGCAAGTAGTCTTGCGTTGTGTTAGCAAGCGCGCAGTGATAGCGTTGGAGATAGCGGTGGAGGAATATCGGCGGGAGGATTAGGAGATTGTCGGAGCTCTGCCGGTAAGAGGCAAGCGATATTTGTATCTCTTGATTTCTTTGAAGTTTAATATATTTCTCATATGTAATCTTGGTTTTCCCTGGGGTTTTCGGGGACAATTGTCAGAAAATATTGTGTTCACCTTGTTGGGTATTTCTTATGTGTTTGTATTTGTGAAATTCTGATTGTGTTATTTTCCAATATTTGTTGATCAAATAATCTTACAAGATAGGAGGTTAATAATCAAGAAAGCGTAATAGATTTTTCACATGGTATCAGAGCTAAGTTCGGGTAGAAGAGATTTACCCTAGGTGAAAGAAAGTGAGGGTTTATAAAACCCAGTTTAACCTCTTCAAAATTATTATTATTATTTTCTTTTAAGATGGCCTCAGCAGAGTTTAAGAGATCGGGGCCAGATTGGATGGAGCCTCGAATTTTGGTGTACTGGAAAGCGAGAATTTCTCTATTCTTTGGAAGAGAATGGTATCGAGGAATATGTGACCCTTTGTTGTACTGTACCTACGGATGCAACACAACTCTTAGCATATAAGAAGGAAGATGCCAAGGCGAGGAGGCTGATTCTTGACGGTGTCAAGGATCATATTGTTCCGCATATTGCAGAGTTAGATACTAGCGAAGACGATGTGGGATGCCATTATGAATCTGTACCAGAATGCTACCACTAACGGAAAGCTGATTCTCGAGAGAAAAGTTGAGAATACCGGATGAATAAGGAGAAGGCGTCTCACAAGTTACCTCACCGAGACTTAGACTTGTCGAGGATGAATTGGCATTTGTTGGAGACAAACCAAGTGATGGCGAGCTAGTGAGAATAGCCTAAATGGGTTTCTTAAGCGGTGGGATGTCTTTGTTCAAGTCATCGATGGACGAGACACCTTACCGAGTTGGGATCGACTATGGAGTGATTTCACTCAGGAGGAGCTTAGACTAAGTCTTGTCAATGGAGCCAACAATAAGAGTCAGAAAAGTGAGGTGGAACAGGAAAATGTTGCCCTAGCGGGTAAAGGGAAAGCAAAGAAGGGGTCTAGTAAAGGATCAAATTCACAAGGTGAAAAGAAGAAGAAAGATTTTTCGAAGATCAAGTGTTATGGCTGTCACGAGTTTGGCCACTATGTCAGCGATTGCCCAGAAAGGAAGAAGAATGAAAAGAAAGGCAAGAAGCAAGTTGCGGCTTCAGCAAGTGCAGATGAGCTCTCTAGTAGAATGGAAGATGAGTTTGCACTCATAGCATGTATGGTTAGCTCAACCTCACAGAGTGTTTGGTACATAGATAGTGGGGCGTCATATCATATGATAGGAGTTAGAGAATACTTCTCCAGTTATAAGGAAGAGAGCACCAGAATCTAGATCTCTATGGGGAACATGTCCAAACTCAACTCAGTTGGGAAAGGGACTATTCAGTTTCAGAGGGAGAGTGGTAAGATGATTCCCCTTCATGATGTGTTGCATGTTCCAGGCTTAGGGATGAATTTGATTTTTGTATCTGTCCTTCAGGACAAAGGGTACAATGTACTCTTTAGAGGGGCACATGTGTTGATCAAGCACAAGGATTGGAAATCACCCATAGCTATTGGAGTTAGGAGCGGTCGGCTTTATAGGCTGCAGTTTGATATTCCTAAGGCACTCATGAGCAACAGTAATCTTAGAGATCAGGGAGAGCTATGGCATAGAAGGATGGGCCATATCCATCATGGAGCCCTTAAATTACTTCATGAGACAGTGACAGGTGTTCCTGAGGTGAGCACAGAGCACGATGATGTATGTAAGGGATGCGTGTTGGGGAAGTTTGCTAAAGCATCTTTTCAAGGAGTGACACCGAGATCGAGGCGTTCTTGATCTAGTACATTCGGATGTATGTGGACCAATGTCGATGAAGTCTCTCGGAGGGTATGAGTACTTTGTTACTTTTATTGATGATTTCTCGGGAAGACATGGATATACTTCTTGAAGACCAAGGATGAGGTTTTGAGTCACTTCCCAAGAGTTCAAAGCTCTTGTGGAGAATTGACAGGAAGGAAGATAAAAGTTCTTGGTCGAGACAATGGAGGTGAGTCAAAAGCAATGAGTTCCAGGAGTTACATGCCGAGAGAAGGAATCAAGAGAGAGTGGTGTTCCTTACTGATCCGCAACAGAATGGAGTTCTTTGAGAGGAAGAATCGGTCTATAACGGAGGCATCGAGGCTATGTTGCATGACCAAGATTTACCCCGTTATACGTAGGGTAGAGGCATGCAATCTGGCGAGTATACATACTGAGAATAGAGTTCCACATAAGGTACTAGGGAAGATGACACGAGAGGAAGCATTCAGCAGGAAGAAGCGAGATGTCGAGTCACTTTAGGATCTTTGGGAGTTTGGCATATTGTCACATTCCTAAGGATACACGTACCAAGTTAGATCAGACTGCAGAGAGAGGGTACTTTGTGGGGTATAGTGAAACCTCTAAGGCATATCGGATATTCATTAGGGGACCAGGAGGATTATTGTTCGACGTGATGTCAAGTTCATGGAGGACAAGGCATTTAGAAGGTCTAGAGATTTGCCGGTAGATGATCGAGTGAGCAGCCAACGAAGCTCGAGGATCACTCAATCGAGTCGAGGCAAAAGCTCGAGTACGATTACTAGTACAAGCATAGACTCAGGAGGAGAGAGTTTTCAAAGTATGGAGCAACAGGTGCAAGAAGAGATGCATCAAGAAGACATGGAGGTTGATATTTCATCCTCTACAGTTGGCAGCAAGAACCGTGAGGTTGTGAGACCTGAGAAGAATACTCGGGAGTTAGTGGGTACTCTAGGAGGAGTGATAGACAACGGAAACCACCAGCCAGGTATGATGACTATGTTGCATTAGTTAGTATGTTGGTAGATAGTGAACCTTCTAGCTATCGGGAGGCTGCACAACATCAAGTGTGGCAAGAAGCAATGTTTGAGGAGTATACTTCAATTATGCGAGAATGATGTGTGGGAGGTAGTGCACAGACCAGCGAGATAGGGCGGTGGTTGGATCACGTTGGATCTATAAGATCAAGCACGGTGCGAGATGGTAGCATCGAGAAATATAAGGCAAGGTTCGTAGCAAAGGGTTCTCTCAGAAAGAGGGAATAGACTACGAGGAGACATTTTCTCCAGTTGCCAGGTATACTTCTATATGAGCTGTAATCTCAATTTCAGCACAGATGGGATGGCAGATCCATCAAATGGATGTCAAGACATCATTTCTTAATGGTGAGTTGAAAGAGGAGGTATACATAGAACAACCAGAAGGCTTTGTAGCACACAACAAAGAGACCCACATGTGTAGATTGAAGAGAGCGTTATACGGACTCAAGCAGGCTCCCAGAGCGTGGTATGAGCGCATTGATAGTTACTTGCAGGAAATGGGCTTTGTGAAGAGTGAGGCAGATGCTAATCTCTACTACTTGGTAGTTGGAGGTGAGATTCTCATTCTTGTTCTATATGTAGATGACTTGTTTTCTTACGAGGTTCTTTGGGGCTCATAGAAGAATGCGAGAGGATCTTGCGGCGGAGTTCGAGATGAAGGATTTGGGACTTATGCACTACTTTCTAGGCATGGAGGTATGGCAGAAAGATGGAGAGATTTTCCTTGGGCAAGGGAAATATTGCATGGAAATCTTGAAAAGGTTCAGGATGGAAGATTGCAAAGCCATGTCTACACCCATGATCATGAATTGGAGGAAGGTAGACACATCCAGGGAGAAGGATGTAGACCCCACCTTATACAGGCAGTTGATTGGTTCTCTCATGTATTTGGTCAATACCAGGCCAGATATAGCTTTTGTAGTTAACTCTCTTAGTCAGTTCATGGTTGAGCCAAAGAGAGTGCATTGGACTATGGCAAAGCATGTGCTGCGTTATTTGCGAGGTACAATCGAGTATGGAATTAGATATGCTCGAGGTGAAGGAATCAGGTTGATGGGCTATCTTGTGTGATTGGGCGGGTAGTGCATGATGGACAAGAGGAGCACTTGAGGGTGTTGTTTTGATGCAGGATCGGGAGTTGTATCTTGGTTGTGCGGGAAGCGAGAAGTATGTGGCTCACGAGTTGTGAGTCGAGTAAAGTACATAGCAGCTAGCATGGCAACATGTGAAGCTATATGGCTTCGGAAGTTGCTAGTAGCTTTGTTTGGTCAGAAGGTTGAGACTACGGTGATACACTGCGACAATCAGAGTTGCATCAAGTTGAGTGAGAATCCGGTGTTTCATGATAGGTCAAAACATATAGACATCAAGTATCACTTCATCGAGAGATGTGTATGCAGTGTGGGGTTGTTAAGCTACGGTTTGTACCTACGAGATCAGTGGTAGTGAGACATTCGACAAAGGCATTGGGGAAGGCAAAATTTATCTTCTTGAGAGAGATGTTGGGTGTCATGCGAGAACAGACTTCCTCACTAAGAGGAGTGTTAATCTTAGTAGTTAGTAGCTTGGACATTTGTTTGTCCTCATCCATTTGTTATGGGTAGTTTGGACAACCTAGAATTTAGAGAAATAGTTGTTTTTGTCAAACAAATATTGTTAGGATAAGAACAATTGTTATCTAATATTGACTCCTTTTAGGTGACACCTCATAACCAAGGTTGTTATGGTTATTGAGTTGTCTTAATCTCAGCCGTTCATTTGTATTAATCTCGCCATTGATTTTCAATGAGAGTAGTATATAAGGGGGTCATTGGGGTCATTTGTAACAAGGAAGTTTTAGAGAAACTTGCAGTGTTAGCAAGTAGTCTTGCAGTGTTAGCAAGGGCGCAGTGATAGCGTTGGAGATAGCAGTGGAGGAATATCGGCAGGAGGAGGATTAGGAGATTGTGGAGCTATTTCTGCGGTAAGAGGACAATTGCAGTATTTGTATCTCTTGATTTGCTTTGAAGTTTAATATATTTCTCATATGTAGTCTTGGTTTTCCCTATTGGGGTTTTCGTTATGGACAATTGTCAGAAAATATTGTGTTCACCTTGTTGTTAAGGTATTTCTTATGTGTTGTACATGTGCTATCAATATGTTATGTGACAAATGTGTTCCTCAAATGTGTGATTTGTGAAATTACTGGTTGTGTTATTTTCCAATATTTGTTGATCAAATAATCTTACAAGATGAGTATTAGACGTCGTGGGATATTTACGCTGAAAGCATTCTTTCAAATGAGAATAAGGGGGTGGATCAAGCGATTTCGATAACATGATAGTGGAGGATATAATCGACCGTTCACATCTTCAATCGTATCAATGTTGTCCGCCTAAACTCCCACCGTACACATTTGTTTTTTTAATTTGGTGGCCATGTTGACACATTCATACTATTCCCGTGGAACATAATTTATTCTAGCCTTGAAACCATTCCAAAAGTGGGAGGAATGGGAGGATCCGTAGGTAAAATATGAGAAAATGTGTATGTTTACTAGGCTTGTTTTTGTTTTAATTTTTACTTCGCTCTATACTTTGTATTTGCAGAAACTTGAGAAATTGAAAGGAATTTGGATTGAGGATCGTAGACCATTCCAACTCCAAGCAGAACATGTGGATAAGATGCACAAATATCTAAGAGTTTTGTATCTTGCTCGATGGGATGGAGAAGACCCAGAAGTTGCAGGATTATGCACTAGAAAATTTGAAAATCTAAAGTACCTCTATGTCCCAAATGGATCACCAATGGAGCTGAAGAATCTTCCACGATTAGCAGTTTTTAAAGGTGAATAAGGAGTGACAAAGACTTTACCAAGTTAAGTGTTTGAGCCTTATTTTATTTTATTTTGCCTTTCCAGATTTATTTTTCTTGCAGAAGCTGATTTGAAAAATCAACCAAATCTGCAACTACCTGACTATCTTCATATTTTGAAAGTGTGGAATTTTGATTCTCTTGGGTTGCCTGAAAACTTTAACAAACTCTCTGATTTGGAAGATTTGGATTTAAATGAAGGGAATCGGAGAGCTTACCGAATATTTTCATTCAACTTAAGTCTCTGCGTCTCTTGAGTTTTTCTGGGTTTCACGAGCTCACTTGCTTTCCTGAAAGCTTTGGGAACCTCGAGTCATTGCTTAAGTTGAGGATAACATATTGTAGTAGACTGGAGAGCCTTCCAACAGAGATCGACCAACTCAAGTATTTGGAGACGTTGCAGTTGATCGAATGCAAGGCGTTGAGGAATCTTCCCCACACCCTTGGTCAACTTAGCTCTTTGAAGGAATTGTCTCTAACATATTATAGTGAATTGTCTCATCTTCCTAAATATTTCAATGTGCAACTAAAGTCTCAAGGAATATCCATGCAGAAAAGCGGTTGTACATGAAGGCCCTATCCATCACGCCATCTCGTAATGAAGGGCACTAAAATGGAACATACGACCTTTGTCCAACTAATATGGCCACCCACCATTGTGCCATGCCTAATTTTAGTTAACAAAAGTCAAAAATTATATTTAGCCTTGTCCAAACGTATGTGATCTTTAGAGTGAATGGGTTGTGATTTGGAGGCATGGTGATGATTTTGGGTTGTTTCCTTATGTGGTTTTGGTTACAATAAATGTATCATGATGTTCTGCATTGGAGGGAAAAGCAATGGATAAGATGACTCAAATGAAAAGTTTGATGACATTCAATATCAAGGGAAGCCCCATGTTGATAGAGAGGTGAGAAGAAATTAAGGACCGACACCCTTTTTTGGTACACAACTTTTCTATATGATAGGAAGCTTGAAAGAAACTAAAGAGCCGACATAGACTTGAGATGATTGATATGTATTGAAACATTCAAAGTGGATGACATTATTCGAATGGAGGGCTAACACAAATATATATATATATATATATATATATATATAAACATAATAATATAATATTTTTTACATTCAAGGAGTTTTCCCAACTAGAACCATGGGGGATTTCGACACACATGCTGTACCATCACACTTCGATCTAAACCATCCTCTTCATATTCCATATCGTCGACCTCAAACTAAGCTTGGTCATCCACGTGTATAGTTGTTTTCGTATGAGTTATGGCATAGCGATTAAAAGGAAAGGACTATGGTGCATGCGTTTTACTATCCCAAAAAAGCCCCAGGGTTACATATTTTTCCATTTATATGCGGAGGAAAATAATGCATTAAAAATCATATCAAATCTCTTGTAAGGACTTGCAATTTCCAAAGATACATCAAAAATTTGACATGTAGCAAATCTGCATGATGAGATCAAATCGGCGCATAACAAATATATACACGATAAGTTTTCAAATCGTACATGTACACCTAGATTTGACAACTCCATACTTAGCAAATTGAACTTCAAATCTTACAACCATAGGTATTTAGATTGTGATCAACTCACCCCTAATTCACCACGCTTAGCTTAATGCCCGCAATGTATCAACATGCGGTTTCACAATATCCTGTTATCTATCAAAGAAAAAGGCATTTTTTCATTAATGAAACCACTCATTTTTAGCAAGAGTCCATAAATATCATTTTTCATATGCTTACAAATTTGATTCCATGCCTACTTCATGCATACTTTTTTCGCCCTTTTCCACAATATCTTCAAGGAATTTTTGGAATTTTATTGGAGTTATAAGGACAACTAATAAAATAAAAAAATAGTTTGGTTTTTGTGCAAATCATTTTTTGAAATCATTTATATTCTCGGCTTGAATTACATGTTTTGCTAAAACATTGCAAACCAAGGAGTCCATGTTGCAAACCAACGAGTCCAGTGTTTCAAAGTCTCACTCCTAATTTAACTTGTTTTTACATCATCCATAAAGCTTATTATGTTGAAGGTGTTCTTTATAATGGGAAACATTTGGGGAGAAATAAGGCAATGCACATTCCATATTAATAGTTGTTAGATTGATGTGTACATGGACGTCAATCAATTTTTGCAAACAATTGATCGATGTATGATGTAGTTGGCATATGCGTGTTCGACGTTTGTATAGGGTGGAAAAAGCGCCCACCCGACGTGTTCCATCATCCATTTGATTTAAGACCTCGTTAATTGTAGTTGATAGTAATTTTTTACACTTTGAATGGATCTAATGTCTCTCGAATGAACTAGATTTGCATATGTTGAAACCAATATTTTTCAATAGTTAATCCGTAAGAGTATGGATTAGCAAATAGATAAGCTTCATCTATCGATTTCCAAAAATCCCCTTAACGGTTATGAGAAAAAAGAGAAGGGTCTAGCACGGTCACTAGATTGATGATCGTCTCCATCAGGATATCTTGCTTTCCAATGAAACTGTAATTTTCATAGCGTATAAAGAAAATTTTGTACTAACATCGCATCCCATGGCATTTCCACAATAATCTCGAATACCATTATTTTTTCATTTTGCAAAACAATTTGTATCATTCCTGACGTTGATCTCCTGAAATTGTAACACGCCCATACAATTTTTCTAGAGTTTGGCATGAAAAGAAGTGTTGAAACCATTTGATGATGACTTAATGTTGTTGACAACATGATCAAGAAGATTATTCAAATCGGTATTGAATTTACTTGTTTTTTGTATCTAGAATCATTACATGCATTCATCGACATTTCTTGGTATATATGGGGCCATCTAATAATTTTCCTTCCTCGTATGTTTTTCCTCGGCTTATGACTTCATGAAATATGTGCTCAACCTAGAAAATGCCATATGGTATGTGTTTCTTCCAAGGTAAAAATATTCGTTTATTCCCCAGTCTGTGCCCCAAGAATTCTTTACAATCCAATAGTCCTCTCCACTTTCGGATCCTCAACCCACGATCAACACTGTGTGGTCGATGTCATCGGGGGTGCAAATGCAGCCATTTAATGATGTGTGTCTATTATTTGTGTGGTTTTTGTTTGCAGGAAAATGTATTTGAGACTGCTTTGTCACGTGCAAGTGTGTTGTTGTCTGTTTTAGAGAAGAAATATATTTGTCATTAATTTGTCGATGACAAGTGTGTTGTGTGTTTTGAGGAATAAATACTATAGTGACAAAACCCCTTGTGTGAGTGAAGGAGAAACGTGTGATGGTATGGGTTTTTACTATGTCTTATGTGGCTACCAATGACCTTTATAGTTATGGTGAATTCACATTTAAAGGGATGTTGACGCATGGATTAATGTAGACCATTAATATGTCTCTGGTCAGGAGTAAACCTTAATTTCTAAAAAAATGGTGATGAAAGGTATGATGTTTATGATTATTTGCATTATATCAACATGATGATAATGACTCTGATTACACGATGATGCGAAAAACAAAGACACTAACTTGAAATGGGGCACCGACAAGGAGCCCATGTGAAAGTAAATAATAAAACACAGCCACCAACACCTAAGTATGGTCATATGCAATGGGCATGGAAGAGTGTGTCATGTATTTATATGTCGTGGATGTCCTTACCAAAACACACACTTTTTTTAAATTTCTCCACACAATCATATCTTTTGGTTCATGTCTATTTTTGTGCTTGTGACTATCATGAATCCACAACCTTCACGTAATAGGTGTGTCATGCATCATGAATAGGACGATGCTAGACAAATATACGAAGGAATTTTTCATTTTTCTCACTCAAATTTATTGCTAGGTTCTGCAATTTGTGAAGCCTCACTCCAAATTTCATCTATAAGCTAAGAATTTTTGTTACAAAATCACCGATGTGGACATCTAAATGTTTTGCAGATATGTTAGATTTTGGTCAAATCCATAAGTTTTTTGGACAGGGAAGAGATTTAGGGATAATGTTACTTTGTTGTTCCATATTGAAATTTGGAATATCGGGACTCTTGAAATTGTTTTTCACATCAAATTTCATGTCTCAAGTACTATTTTGCATTTTTAATGTAATAACTATGCCTCAATTTTAGCATGTCATGGAATTACTAATCACCAAAAATATCTAATAATTTTTCATTGAAGGCCATCACTTCCTTTTTTTACAATGCCTTCCCATTTTGCAACATCTCATGAATAAGAGGCCCTGTAGTTGTTTTCTGAGGAGGCTATCTGCCTCAGGTTGTTCCTCTCATAAGGGTTCTAATCAATGTTGTATTATTTTCCTTTTTTATTTGTAGTAGGAGAGAATATACATATCTTTGTAACTCTGATCTAAAATAATATTTATGTAGCCTCTTGTGGCAGTGAATATGTATACAGGTTTTTCTTGTGAATCTTTAAGTAATGTTGAAGATTTAATACTATAAATATTGTAGTTCCATCAATTTTTAACTAGTTTTTTGGGAGTTTTTGTCCCCTAAATAACGATAATTTTGACATATTTAATAAATTGTATTTAAAGTTGTGAAATTTGTTCGGCCCTTACAACACATGTCAAAATTTATTTTTAATATACCATGTTTTCTTTTCTAAAGTATATTTTATTTTCATTGCATTTACATTTTTTTCTCTATTAACATGAGTTTGAGAACAACCAACTAATATAAAAATTAATAGGAATGAAAATGTTAAAACGAAAATAAAGACATGAGGTTTTCATATTCTATTACGATTTAGGTGTGAATTTTTTCTTGCTTATTTATACAACTGTCCATCAAAATTAGATGTTTTTATTGCAAAAGTTCATTCATATGGTTAAGCAACTATTAAAATAATATTATATTTAAGTTTATTATAATATGATTAAGATGATGTAGTGCCGAAATGATCAAGTCACGTCTTCATCGTATCTAAGAATTAAACATCTCCAGGCAAACAACTTGACATAGTAGAAAATAAAATTAAAAATAGTAAAACCCTTTTCCATGTTTTATCAAAGTTTTCCATTCCTTTTAGTTGTGTAAGTGTCATTTTTCATCACTCTTGTTCTTGTCTAACATATAAGTTAATGCCACTGACTACATAAGCCTTCTATATGGCTAAAAATAAATGCATTACAACATTATTCTTAGGATCGTTACTATTTTTTTAAGTCGTGCACACATGATCTTTATGGATAGTATTAAGGTGTAAGTGAGGGTGAGAAAAAATGAACGGTTGATTGTACTTTCTCGAGCCAAGTATGAAATAGGAAGTCAAGATTTGCGTGAATTAAAAACCCACTTTTGTTCCTTTAGTATATGTGAAATTTGCTCAATGGTGTGGTATTAGGTCGAGCTTCAAATTTTGGAACTTTTGGGCCGGATTTGTAACTTGACAATTGAGTATGAGATGGTGGAAGAACTTGGAGAGTTGGTTATGGTGTTAAACATTTACTATGATGTTGCAAATGTACTTGTAGTGTTTTACCATTTGGTGTTGTGTTGTGTGTTATTAATGTGCTATGTGATGAAGTTCTTTGTGAATTGTGGATGTAGTGTGATATTATATCACCCTGTTATATTGTATTTTTACTATCAGATGTTAAATAATAAGCATTTTCCCTTGTGAATTGTGAATGTATTGTACATGTGCTATTAATATGTTATGTGACAAATGTGCTCCTTGTAAGTTGTGGACGTAATGTGGTGTTATATTTCACTATTATTTTAATCAATATAATAATAGTTGATATGAATATATAGAAATTCATGCCAATTACATATAAGTGGATTCGTGGCTATTTTTTATATTCAAAAAATAAATAGGTATAAGAATTCACGGTTCGACCCTCTTAATATATTAATATAATAATGGTGGGCATAAGGTATCCATGGATACATGGATAATTTTCCTATTCAACTTTTCTACTACTATAATAGTAGAAACGGGTGTGGTGGAAAAGGCTATGGAAATTCATAGAAATCGGTATGGTGGAAAAGGTATAGGGAAAAATGGTTTAATAAATGATTAAATAATTGAAAACCTCATTATTCAATTTAAAATAAATAGGTATAAGAATTCATGGCTCTAACCTCTTCTTATATTAATATAGTAATAGTGGATATGAATTTTTTCCTATTGAGATTGGGGGATGGTGGATAGAGTTATGAAAATTCATGGAAATAGGTATAACAAACATAAGTGTAGAAAATAACATATTTTTTTATTTTATAAATATAAATATTCTTTAAAACACCAAATCAGGGAGCTTGAAAAGGCACTTCCAATTCTAATTACTTGTATCCTCCTTCAAAGAATATTTAATAGGTCATTAATGTGATTTAATCTTAGATTTGTTCATTTCATAAATATAAACCCTCACTAAAACATCAAATCAAAGTGCTTCATAAAACACTTATAATTTTCATTACTTGTGTCCTCCTTCATAAATTATAATTTTCATTCCTTATAAAAAAATTATAAAGAAAAGATTAAGATTTGTTTGGCATATATAGCATAGTATTAACATGATTTGTTCCATATCAAAATACATGTTAGAAAACACTTGAGTGGATACAATAACGGTATTTGTTCCATATCAAAATACATGTTTGACAACAAAAAGAGTGAATACAATAATTGTATTTGTTCCTTATCAAAATGCATGTTTAACGACAAGAGAGTGGATACAATAGGGCAAACTGTAAATTTCGATATGGGAGGGAATATTTAGAAGCTATGAAAACATGTATATGCAATTATTTTTTTATTTGATACTTATTTGAAAGTGTTTGATTGTGTATTTCTGTAGGGAAGAATACAAAATACCAGTTTTACAGCCAAGTTCTCTTCTTAAATTTTGGATGAAATAATTGGTTGTTTTCGGTAAACTTGGGCCACATTAAGAACTATTTTTCAAGGCAATAGTTTAAATTTAATAGGCATCATTTGTTTGATGTTTTAAAGATACAATGGTTTAAATTATTCTTTGCATTTCTTTTGTGTATTTATTTTTTTGTCACAAGTTTTTTTTCTTGATAGTTTTAGACGAAGTTGGGGCTAAAAAGAAGCTAATGGGAGTCCATTTTCCTTACATAATAACATAGTAAATGGTGTAAAATTTGATGTATCCATTTTAATTTCATCATTACGGTGGGGTTTTGACACGAGGTACTTACGCCGACAACTAGGATTGATTACGTAGTGGAGATCGACGAATAACCCGTGACTAATCTCCACCAAAATGCACATATGGATGGGTGCACGACCCATAAAAACACATGATACCATGCATGCACATGACCTGGTGGGTCCCACGTGTTAGCAAATCACATCAAGTGGTGTGTTATTTTTTTCAACAAAATGAAATCAAATCATGTTCAAACAACCAACAGGCGGTAGTTGGATTGGTGGGGATTATGCGCTACAACCAAGCAAGTCACATGTTCGATCCCGGCTGCACCTCCCGCTCGTGGGTGAAAAACACGTTGTGTTTTTCAATAGTGTTGAAAAAAAAGCAGTGTGTTTTTCAACCACCTAGAAAAAAACCAAGCATGAAACCGAATGACACGTGGCACAACATTAAATCATGGGTTCACATAGTTCGTATGAGTATTTCATACATGCATCGGTGCATTTTGAGTGAAGGGTAGCTCTCGCCTGATGAATATGGCGAGTGGAGAGCCATAGGATGGAGGAAGGTGAAATATTCAAAAAACGTCCAGAAGTTGTCATTGTCGGTGACAGCTTGGCTTCCTTTTCCCTAAGCCACTGACACATGCCACCCATCTTGGAGCTCGCATCCACCACATCCAATCTTGCATGTCGTCAAAGGAATAACAAGTCTTTGGGTGCTACGGGTTTGTTCAAGTGCAAAAAATGTTCAAAACAACACAGCGGGTCTTCTAAAGAGTTAGGGCAAGCGTGAGTATTGCAAGATTTATTAAGTATGTGACTATGGGGGCGGTGTTGTGGGGAATATTTGCATGCTTATTTCCTACACAAGCAACATATTCCCAACTATAAGTGTTGAATCTGACCTGTCTTGATGGAGACCAAGTAAAGTAATGTATGAATCTCGGTCTATTAGGAATAAGTGGGTTGTGTAGTATTTTTTGAATGTTTTTTTCATGTGGTTTAAAGCATGTGCAGATTTTACTACCAGGAAAACCATTTGGGTGCATTCATTTATTTTTTTAGGCCTCATTTGATGACATTTTTGAACCGTGTGTGGATTTTGTTTCTAGGAAAACCATTTGGGTGCCTGTATTTTTAACATTTGGGTGCCTTCATTTATTTGTTTTAGGCATCATATGAAACTCTTCCGTAGTTGTGTCCTTTTCTCTTCATCCTGGGACATTTTATCTTGTTGCTTAACCATGCTTTCAACATAGATCAAGGTAGATTTACATACCATTGTGTGGAAAACTAGTCCAAAATCATCCCTCCTTTATGTTGATTTCCTCTCTCATTCGTTTCAGATTTATAGCTAGAGGCCGGGGAAATTGAAGCTCATTTAAGACTCGTTGTGCCTAGTATGCCAGTGTTTTCCGTTGAATAGTTCCACTTCAATAAGATGAAAAAATACAAGCACACTAAGAGGAAATTCTCTTTATATTTGTGTTAGAAGCACCCATATTCTATGGAAGAAACAAGAAATTATATATATCTTAGAAGCACCTGTAGTTCTTTTTCCTGAGTTTTTGTTGTTGGTTGCTGACCTAGATTTTCCCATTACTTCTCCGAACAACTTAATGCTTTGAAAGTAATATGTTGTTTAACATTTACATAACATAATTATAAACTACTTCTTGTATCTTTGTGTAAAAGTACCCATTTTAAGAAGGCAATTAGGTCTTCTTGTTTCATGTGTGTTTCTTAACCTCTGATAGGAATAATATATAGTTTCACGTGACAGTTTAGATTCCTGTAGATAAGAAGATGGGTGGAGTTTAGGATAGATAGTGTTGACAACCCCAAGATTAATCCATTTTTCCCAAGCCCGTGAAAAAACATGTTGATGTTTACTTATTGGAAATCTTGGCGGATGCCTGTCTCGGACATTGTAGGCACATTTGATAAAATTGCAGGTGTAGACAATGACAATTGCAATAGAATAGAATGTATAAATGTATTTTTTTATTTTTACAGAAAAAAACTTTTATTATTATATAGATATTAAATTTTTATGTTGGAATGTTAAAAAAACATAGGATTTACAAGTTAACGTATGTTAAGACTTCATAATTTCATGGATTTAAAAGTGTGTTTTGTTATTGATGTAGAGACTTTCGACATAATGTGTTGATGAATTCTTTTATGGCTTGTTCACTTCTATTTTATGGTATAGGAAAACAAAAAAATAGTGTTTGTTAGTGAAGATGAAACAATAGCCACCCTTTTTAATACTGGCATGTAGGGGCATGTGCATTCGTTGTTAGAATGATTCATTGTGTGCTGAGGGAGTTGGCTCCCTGTGAGGCCGCTTTGAAGCATCCCAAGTTGGACGTTAGAATGCTTGACTGCAAGTTTTTGAAGCTTTTGCCATTTGGGAAGACTTTATTTATTTCTAGCTTAGTTGCAAACATATATTTCAAATTGATTTTGACATGTCTTGTTCCTTCTCCTTGTCAATAGAACCTCATGGAAGCTATCGCAAAATTTACTTCGCGATTTGGTTTCCTAAGTATTTTTTTGATTTTCCTTTTTAGCTTGAAGGAATGAAGACTACAAACAATTTGGGAATAGCAAAATATGATAGCCTTTTCCCTTTAGGCCCTGCGAAGAAGAGTACAGTTGTACATTGCCAAAAACTATGAAAGTATAAAAAAAAATTGGCCTATAGTTTGTACATGCTTATCGTTGGAGATGTATTTAGATAAAAACATAGAAGCAAATTTCTATATTTAGATATAATGACTTTCTCGGTTTTTTTGTATGAGGAAATACTTTTGGTGAAACATTTAATTTTTTAAATGACTAGTGAATTGCATTGCTTTATTTGTAACAAAATAAAACTTGTGGATTCCTAAAACATTGTTGACCATATACATTAAGGATTATGTGAAGAGGAACACTATTTGTACTGTGTAGAACATCAACACTTTGTAAGATCATTCCCCTTTTCATTTAAGTCTTGCTAAGTTCTTTGTCTTGCTATGTTGTAAAAATGTGTGTATACTTAAATAGTAAGTGTTGCTAAGTTTTTTCATGTAATAAACAACATCCCTAGAAATATTTACACATATATCACAAAATACATTTGTTTTTTAACTACATATGTGGTTAAATAAGTTGTTTTTTTCCTGGTGATCCTTTAAACCTGATTTTCTTTGAAAACATTAATTTTTTTCTTCATGTCCACTCCAAAGAAGCGAGGATCAAGAAGGGAGATCTATGCACAAAACAAAGTTTGTATTAACAATGCGCACCACCGTCATTACCATGCAATAAAAATGCACCCTATAATGTTTATCTTGCGCATGTAAACCCAAACCATGTTCAATATGTCGGAATGCCTTCCTCGTCTTCATCTTCAACTACTGAGCTCTTGTAGTGAACTTCTTCATATATCAAATCTTCACTTCCCTGTTTCCATAGCACTTTGAAACAGATATTGCCTCTAACCATTGCATGAATGGCCAAAATGTGCCCATCACATGGCCCTTGTTGCAGACAAAACCGACCTCTTCTCGGTATGCCTCTTCCTCTAGGACATTTTATTCAACCCTCTAGTTTTGGCCTTCCTATCTATCCCCAAACAATGCCCCCAAATTCTATTGAACAAGATTTCCCTTCTTGCAATGCAAACCCCTCACTTGAAGAACCCGCATATTTTTCACTTTTGCCTCTCGGGGCCTCTAATTTGACATCGAACCCTTTCATAGAAACGCATAGGTGGTTCCGCAAAGGATTGATTATCTTTATGATATCAACACTTGCTCTATATGTTTGGAGAATTACCCTGGCATATGAAAAAAATTACATGCAGGATCACACATTTGCAATAGATGCGAGATGTCAACAATGCCCTTTCAATGTAAATGCATCGATAAATTGAAGAGCGTATTTTTGCACCAATTATCTTCTTTATTTTTATAATGAATCTTTCCACCAATTATAGAATGAATAAATTCCAACTGCAATAAATGAAAAATTGTTATCAATAGGTCTTTCAGTTGAAGAACAATAGGTAACAATTAATTTTAACATTATAATAATTAATTATTTTTAATACAATAATAATAGTAATTTATATTTTGCAAAGAAGAATTGTAGTTGTAATATCTCACAAGGAGGCTATTGCTCAAAGCATAAAGCCTCTCTAGAGGATTCGTGATTACGATATGGGTTTAGTGGAATCGACCTCATTTTGATTTACTCGACAAAAAATACCTAGGGGTTCAATACCTCCACCACCACATTTCCCTCCACAATTTTCTACAAGTATTTATATTATTTTTTATAAGTAAGCTACTAGTAGGAATCACTAACAAGATATCTATTCTATAAGTGCTAAAGTGTTTTAATATTTGTACAATTTTTATTTGTAGCAACTTCCAAGTTTGATGATGTAGATCAAACTCAGTCTTAGTTACAAATTCGTATAGTCACATCTCGACCATGTCGGGTAATTTATAATGTTTCTTTTCTTTTGTTTACTTACAAATATTTTATATAGTATTAACAAGGGTATATAATGTTTAATTTATAATACTTTGCTTCTTTAAGTTAATAGATGAACACATCAGATTAAACAGGCCTCTAGTACCACCACCACGGGTGGTACAAACAAAAATAAAATTTGTAGGGAAGAATATTACATTTCCTACTGACTCATGAGAACAGTTCACCCTACAACCTTTGAATTTCTAGGTTTTTCACTATGTGGTATCCAAAGTGCAACTGATACCTAGATTTTGAATTAGATCAAGCTCGATGATGATTTTTTGGGGTTTGATAGTGTTGATGCCAAAACCGGTAATTATTTTGACACCCGTGATATGATACAAAGTACCCCACCTGCTCAACCACAAGCACAACACAATTTACCGTGAAATTAGATATTCTCATCCTCCACCAATTTAAATTCCACACACAAATGATCAAAAGACAAATTTTTCCATCAAAAAGATGATATCAGACGGGATGGGGGCCACAATTTTAGGAAGTGGTTATGTCAGATGTGGAATTAGTGCATAAGTGGGAGTCTGAGGGCCAAAGTTTTGATCAAAGAAATAATTACTCATTGCCATAATCATGTTAAAAGGCATTCATTATTCATCATTGTAAAGAGCCAACAAGCAAAGGCTTGACATTTTGCTAAATAAAGCTCATTCTGGTACAATTTTGTATAATAATTATTACGATGATGAATTTTTAGATATAATGTCAAACAAGTTCGAAAATCTTAATGTTGAAGTCAGACGTACTATAAAAATGGGCTAGAGACAAATATAATGTTTTAATTGCAAATGCAAAAAAAGAAAAAGTTGTGTTAGGTCATTTTTTACTCGTGAAAAATTGTGAAATTATGAGTATTGCAATAAATTATTTATAACTTATCTAATACATTTATGTTTTGTAGGAAAAATATGAAAATTTAAAGAAAGAAGCAGTTGTATTTGAAGAATGCTCACAAAATCTTGAATGTATTTATACAATTGAAAGAAAAACTTTTATTATTAAATAAACGAACTAATACATTGAGAAAGATAATCAAGGAGCATAAGATGGATCCATAAATCTTACTGAATGAAAAGAAAGATGCTAATCCATCATTATTTTTGTCAAGAGATTTTGCGAGGGAGGATCAGAATATTGTTGAAAATATTAATAGTGCAATGCGGGATATGTAAATATCAATATTTTTAGCACAAATCATTATACAAATTGAGAAAACTCGCCTCCATTGCAAAAATACAAAATTGAAAAAAAATTAGTTTCATCATGTGTGAGGTGTGTTGCCATAATTTTGACACTGACGTAGGAATTAAAAGATAGTGTCCAGTCTAATTTTCCCTTTTTTATTTCATGTGGTAGATGTAAGGAAAACTACGACTCGAGAATCATAGCGAGAGAAGAGGATTCCCTCATAATGTGTTTTTATATGACAAAACTTGCTTGGAAGATTTGAGAAGAAATTGATAACAACCCATAATTTTGTAATTCTATTGGCCGACAATGCTTTAGGAAAACATGTATGTCTTCATAAAGTAATATGCTACTTGTTAGTATGTATACCAGTTTAATTGTGAATAGGAACTCTATTTGTTGTTGTGACACAATTTTGAAAGTTCGAACAATTTAATATGCACTCTTGTATTCAGATTTATGCTTTCTTGTGAATGTTTTTTATGTTACTATTTGGAGATGTTTTGCATGGTTTTAGATGTTTGGTGTGTGTTTGTTTGAGTATAGAAAATAATTATGTTTCACATAGAGATAAAATATTAACCACATAGAGATGGATCTAAATAAATCACTATCCTTCTTAAAATAACAAAACAAAATATAAAAAATGAATTTATTACAAGTAAAAAAGCATATATAGTCTAGTAAGACCATTGATACTTATTTGATGTGAAATATATAAATAATCAAATCATTTTGTCAATGGTGTCTATAATGTAGCTAGTAAATTAGAACTCGGGCAATTGAAACAATGTTGGAGCAACTCGTTCTTCATGTGTCTTTGAATTCTACTGAATTGGAAGCATGTTTGGTGGATATGTTTGGATCCCCCACATCGGTCAAAATATTACCTACTCCTCTTTTTTTCGCAAGTGAATTCATAATCCAAGTGTTCTTTCATAAGGAAAAGTTTCCATAGAATAACTTGAAACATAGAATCTCATACAACTTTCTAAAATTTTATCCAATCTGTTACGAACTTTTGATTTTACGAAGGATAATGCACTGAATAATATTTCATCTTTATATTTCATCTTGTATTGTACAATTCATATAGTTACGAAATAATCACTAAAATCACCTTGAAAAATACCGATTTGATTAACTAAAATAAGGAAAAGTAGGCGGTATGCTAGTGTAAATCTAGTTAATCTAATAGGAGGAATAAAACCCTATAAATGACTATGCTTTAATAACGTATATAAGTACTAAGACAATATGTAAATTGCTAAAAGACTAAACTAATAGAAAGTTAAACCCTAAGTGTGCAATAAATAAATGGAAAGGACATAAGCGGTTAAAGGTCGTTGTCAAACTACGTCATGGGTCTAAAAATAAAATCAAAAAGAAGGAACAAAAAGTGTCGGGGCCTGTAGAGGGTGGATCTAGAGTCTCTGGCTAGATTGGGGCACCTAGGAAAATACTAGGGTGCCCATGGGTGCTCAGTCTCATTGTCTGGACACCTTGGTTTCGTAAATGATCTGCATCCCGATTTTGGAAGGGTCGAAAGTTGATCTCGAGCCCTCGGCCGCTTGCCGCACTAGATTTTCGAGTTGTTATGTATGTCACCAATAATATGAGATGATTGAATGACCTACAAGAGAGGAAGAATTATCAAAACCCTAAAAATAAAAATGTAGGCCGAATGGGTCGGATGACCTCATTACCACAACAGTGGTCTTATTAATCGAGGCGTTGCACTACATTTTGGATCCAAATGTAGTTCGGTGAGTGTGTGCATAAAGTGCCATAGGTCACTCTCGTGTCGATCGCACTTAGTTAAGTAGTGAGCAATAACTAAATGTACGAGATATAATAATGTATGTGTGTATAGAATAGAATAGAATAAAATCCCTCCCCCATGCAACGTGTGTGTGATGCAAAATCCTAGCTTATTCCTTGATGATGGAGCTATGTGGATGCAAGATTCGAGGATAGATGCACTCTAGATGGTGTGATAGTAATAGATGTTGTTAGGTCCCTTATTATGGTCTCATAACTTTATATTTACAAGGTTCTCTTGTTCTAATTTCGTAAGTAATTTTGAAATAGTTGACTATGAAAAAGATAAGTAAAAACGATCGAAGAAACCCAAAAAGAAGTGGGAAAGCTCAAGAAGGATCGGGGCACCCCAAGTGGGTCCAGCGCCCACAGTACCGGCCTGGTCACCCATCCAAGGCTAAAATCACGGGAAGGTTCGGAATGACTGACCATGTGGACAAAGAATGACGGGAATGATGAACTAAAATAAAATAAAATGGCCATGGGACATGGGTTAATTACTACTTTCTTCACTTGATAACCTTCTAAATAGTAGCATGAGACCGGGATAACTATTTTTCTAAAGTGTTTAATTTTGTGACTACATTTTGCCCCCATGAGTGAAACCCAGTAACATAAAGTAGATAGAAGTGCATACACGATGTCCATGAAGATTGTAGAAGAAATGCAGAAGGAATAGAAAAATCATGGGTGACAAAAAAGAAGATGGAAGAGCATGAAATCTAAAGATGAAAAATGTAAAAAAGAAGTGATGAGAGAGTGAACCTAGGGCGGAACGTGTGTGTATGTCATCTCGATGTCGTTGTACTTACATGGTTAGTATGCAAGGTGTGTCATCGCGTGAAGTGTTTTTATAAACGGCGTTGTTGTTGTTGTTGCCCCCAATTTGACTTCTTATTTCTTATATGACCGGACTTGTAAGGATAAAACTTCCAGTAGTCATATATATGTGTGAAAAGTGTAAAAAACTCTATGTAAAGTATGCATGCATGTATAAATGTAAAGTACGTGAAATGTGAAAATGTAAATGGAACATGTGCACCTAATCCATGTCGAGGGAAAGAGTGAAGAAGGATATCCATTACGTGAGTTTTGGACAATCTCACGCCACCAATTTGAAGAAGTGTAGGGAGAAAATGCTTTGTGTCCTCCAAGATTTAACCGATTTCAATGAAATGTGTGAGTGAAGAGATCTTTGTACCATCCTGAATTTTTGGGAGATCCACGCCGGTAATAGAATAAGTATAGGAAGGAAATGATTTGTGTCCTCCAACCTTTAAGCTGCTCCTTGGAATGCTAAGGACTCCATGTCCTATAAAATTCGTTGTGTATAGGGTTCATAGGTTGGTTTGAACCCACTAGCTATATGTAAACCCACAATGCCAAGGGCATTATCTACATTGAGTTGTACCCACTATAACCGGTGACCCATAGTGCAAGGGCATACGGCGTATTAGGCCCGAACCCCTGATGCCAAGGGCATACAAGTGCAATGTACTAAACTTTGTGTAATTGCACTATGTTAGTATAAATCCCCAAATTATGCCCCCTCTTTGGGGGTGCATGCGACGTTCTTGATAGGAGAATGTAGCCCCAAAATAGGGCCAATCACACTGAACCGAGTACCCTGGAAAGTTCTTGGTAGAAACCAATGCACGTACAAACAAATAAGCAAGGTTAGCGAAAACAAGTATAAACAATATATGCATATAAAAGACAAGTGTAATCTAGGTAGACAATGTATGAAATGTAAACACACAAGAAAACAAGCAAGTCAGCCACACAAAGTGGGCCACAAACATGGGACATCACTCATAATGTTGCAAGACATGCAAGGTTGTCATAGCCAAAAATAACAATCAAGTGTGCACACAAACATAGGGCAAAGCCCGCATACAAGAAGAAGATAAGCAAGCAAGTGCAGACAAACAAACAAGTAGTCATGGAAAAGTATAATCCTACAAAACAAGGGTCGCACATAGAACACCCATTAGCATGTTAGAGTAATAACCAATATGTCAAAACATGTAATATCAAGTAATGTAAGGTGTTAAGTACAAAATGAAGCAATAGCACCTGGAAAATATGAATGCGGATGCCCCCAACGACCAGTGTAGGAATGGTAGAAGGTGAGCATCGTGTCGCATGAAAGATTCTTGTATCTACAATCACACTAAGAAAAGGCGTGAATGCACATGTGTGAATGATATAGATAATGACATATAAGAAATCACTCTAATATGTGTAATAAAGAGAACATATAAAATCACTAGTAAACAAGAGTAAATGCCCCTCAATACAATGCAGTATGTTGTGGATGGATGGAATGCAAAATGAAATGATAGGAGCCGTGTGCTCCCTGAGTGGATAGAAGTGTATGCAGTGAGGTTCATTTTGTTTGCCCCCTCAACAATCAAGAATGAACCATAAATGAGAGTGTGTCATCGGGAAATGATCGAGTAGTGTTGGTTATATCTAACGCATTGTGATGAATGTGTATGTAATGGTGATGAGATGCGAAAAATGTGAAGGATGTGCTTGAACTTATAGCGAAGCGTATGTTACGACTTGATGATCGTAGGAGTGATAATTAGGTCATAAACGTAGATCACTATATATAATGAATTGGAAAAGGTTTGGTGATTTAACCTATGGTGTATAACACTATCTCAGATGAATAAGTGATGATTTATCCTAGGCGTATATCACTATATAATGAAAAGGATGAGTGATGATTAACATGGAGTGGATTTAACCTATGGTGTATACCACTATAAGATGACACAAGGAAGGTGGTGATCTAGCCTAAATCATATACCACTACTAGATAGAAAAGATGAGTGACGATTTAGCCTAAAGAATATGTCACTAACCTAGGAATGGTGGGAGATGTAATGTCGCATGGTGAGTGTAAGGTCCATTTGATTATTAAACCATCGGTAGTCGAGTATGGACCAAGGAACTAAAGTGCCTCATACGGTGGTGGGTGCGGGGTGTAGAAAACAATGTAGTATAATGTAACGACCATGTGAGAAGTGGTATGTGTGAATGTGTAGTGTGCAAAATGCAATGTTAAATGTGTATAATGTAATGTAATGTAGGTAGAATAATAAGGTAAGATGAAAAGATGAAATGTAAAGCTAGGATTCTAGGAAATGAAAACTAGCGTAATATGTGTATGTAAATAATGTATGTGATGTGTAGGATGAATTAGGTATGGTGATTGTATGTATAATAATAGTAGAATGTAGAATTTATGAGTGTATAGCTAGCGAGTATGTATGATGAAATGTACTATGTAATGCCTAGAGTGCAGTGTGTGGGGTTCGGCGTGGTCATCCCTCAAAATTCTAGTGTGAATCGAAGCACAAGAGTGCATCATCGAGTAATGGCGGTCTTAAGATGTGTAATGCTAGATGATGCGGATGTGGTGACAACATAAAGTGGGAGGGGGTAATGTGTGAATGGGATGCCCCCTCCGTAGTAAAGTGAGAAAGGTTTAAGTGAACTCATCAAGAAGATCACCATCCTCATGATCAAAACCAAATGTATATGCATTAGTAACTTGGTAAGCTATATTGTTATGTTGATCCCGTAAGGAGCCATTAAGACATAAGTGGTACATGCCCATAGCGTATTTCTTATCGGTGAATGGAGGTCGTGGGTAACCGTGTGCATACCAATGTAAGATTCTACGTATAACCTATGTAAGAACTGTTGCGAATGATGATGTGCCCAAAAGGCATGGGAAAAGATATATCTGTATGATCTAGGTCGAGTGTGCCCCTAATATAGTCAAGCCAAGATTGTCCCGATATGAGTGGGGTAGAGGTGGGAGTGCATGTAAGAAAAATGTCAAGATGAAATACGAAGCCCATAGGAAGTCTGTAACATGAACTATCCCATGGTATAAGCTAGGATGATATGGTGGTAGATGGATGTTGGTAATGGAAAAACCTAAGCGAGCTAAACCTTCATGAGTAGATATTGTTTGGGCGAAGAAGGATAAAAGCGAAATGTGTTCCCAAAATGAACCATGTAGGAAGTGCATGCAAGTAAATGGTGGGCGATGTGATGATGAAAGGGGGTGGTGGGGTGATGGCCACGGATGAAATAGCCACGATAGGGAATGATAGTAGTAGTAGTAGCAGTGCGTAGGAGGGACAACATCGACCATAGAAATAGCACCCTCAAGTGGTGGTAAATGAGGTAGGTCATCCATAGGTTGAGGCTCGTCTGTAGTATCAATGTGTGGGATGGGAAGACTAGTATTAGGATCATAGACACAATATTGAAATGGGTCACGGTCTAAAAAATAGTATGTTCTATGCGCTCATGCAAGAATTTAACAAATGATGGATTGTGGGCGGCGGCCTACATGGCATGAAGTCATGGCCTTCTTAACAAACAATTATATGAGACAGGAAAATCAATAACAAAAGAAAATCGAGTATGAAGTATTTTGGGACCAATAGTGATGAGTAAGGTGACATGACCATGACATGGGCCGAAACAGTACCATCGTAAACACACAAATAAATAGAAGAGTACTAATGTCATGAGCGAGACGAGGCCTAAACACCGCGAGGAATGAGATGGGACATAAATTAAGTTCAGAGACATTGTCAATTAAAGTGCATTTGACACCTACATTGTTAATGTGACACATAATATGTAGTGGTGGATCATTATCAAAGGGATGAATGTCAGCGGGAGGGTTAGCCTTGAATGCTTATATGTTGTGAAAATGCATAAGCAAATGTCTTATAAATGGAATTCGGATGCATGTCAACAGAAACACGTGTAGTAGCAAAAAGATGTCGGATGTGGTGAAGTAAATATGGATTAGCATTCAAATAGTCATTATGAGATATATCCATGATGTAAAGATGAAATGCTAGAAGGTGCAATGAAGAAACGTGGGGTTCACCAAAATGATTTACTAAAATAAGGAAAACTAGGTAGTATGCTAGTGTAAATCTAGTTAATCTAATAAGAGGAATAAAAAGCGTAAATGACTATGCTAATAAACTATATAAGGTACTAAGACAATATGTAAAGTGCTAAATGAGTAAACTAGTAGAAATTAAAACCCTAATTGTCAAGAAATCAATGGAAAGGACTTAGTTGGTTAAAGGTGGTTGTCGAACTCTGTTGCAGGTTTAAAAATAAAATCGAAACAAGGAGCGACAATGTTAGGCCCTGCGGAGGGTGGATCTGGAGTCTCTGGATGGACTAGGGCACTTGGGAAAGTCTTGAGGCACCCACAGGCACTCTCAGTGCATTGTCAGGCACCCCATCTCTCGTAAATTCTCTGCACGCAGTTTGAGTTTTGCAGGTCCAGAAGTTGATCTGGAGCCCTCGCATTTACTGTTGCATTGGATCTTCCCGAGCTACGTCGTATGTTACCAATAATATGAGATGTTTGAATGACTTACGAAAAGAGAAAGAAGTATCAAAACCCTAAAAATAAAAATTAGAATGAATGGGTCGATGACCTCGGCTAGCTACAACAATGGTCTTACTACTCTAAGCATTGCACTACATTTTGGACCCAAAATAGTTCTGGCGAGTGTATGCATAAAGTGTCATACATTGCTTTCGTGTCATCGCACTTAGTGAAGTAGCGAGCATAACTAAATGTAGAAATGTAATAGCATGTGTGTATGGAATAGAATAGAATAGAATCCCTCCCCATATGAAGTGTGTGTGATACAGACTCCCTAGCTTGTGCCTTGATGATGGAGCTATGTGGATGCACGAGATCTGATAGATAGATGCACTCTAGGTGGCGTGATAGTAGTAGATGATGCCACATCCCTTAGTATGGTCTCATAACTTTATATTTATAGCGTTCTCTTGTTCCAATATTGTAGTTAACCCAGAAATGGTCATTATGAAAAAGATAAGTACGACAAAGCGTCATAAGAAGCCCAAAAAAATGTGGGAAAACTCGAGAAGGGTCATGGCGTCCCATGTGGGTCCAAGCGCCCATGGGCACCCCAAGATACTATCTGGCGCCCGATCAATGATAAAATCACTGGGAAGGTTCCGGAATGACTGGGCATGTGGATGGAAAATGATGGGAATGATGAGGTAAAATAAAATAAAATGGTCGTGGGACATGGGTTAATTAGTATTTTCTTCACTTGAGAATCTTCTAAATAGTAGTATGAGACTAGGATAAATATTTGTCTAAAGTGCTTAATTTTGTGATTACATGCTTGAATAAAGCTTCTTCCAAATCCTTTTAATGGAACCATTTTCTGTTGGCTCATCTAGAAAACAAAATTGCTCTAGCATAGTAAGAGAAAAATGTTATGATTGAGAACTCAGTAACTTCTTTTGCAAAATACCTTCAACTACAACACCATTTATCTCTTCATGCTTACATAAATGTTCCATTAGAATATTCATGTATTTTATAAATAAATTACTAATGGATGTTTTAGTAACGCCCATGCAGATTGTATTCCAAAACGGTGGATCCACAACTCCCATTGCTTTAAGTAATTTATCTTTTTTAAATCATTCACGGATCTATGTAAATAAAGATTGAGAAATGTTTTTCAATTTATTTCATGTGTCACATAATACTATTTCATTTAAATTATGTATCACTCTTATTTCTTCTAACTATGATCTAACCAAATCTGCTCCTCTCGAAAAGTGTGAAGTGATATCTTTTTTTCCCATGAAATGTTATACAGAGGATTATTTATATTAAATTATAAGTAGCAGTTTGGATTCTTAAGGTCGGTTAACGTATTCTAGATTTCAAAAACAAGGCCTCGAAAACTTCCGGTGACAAATCTAAATTATTTGGAGTCTTGCATACATGTTTTCTCGGTGTATGAAGTCAAGAAATGTAGATGGAGCGCTCTTGAGCATGCTTTGTCAAAATATTGATCTCATTCAACATTAGAAAATACCACATGATGTAAGTAAAGTTTCAATATATCTTAGACGGTACAACGAGATCTTTAGCTTTATTTACTTCTCTCTGGTATTTATACATAAAACTTGTCAATGAAAGATATTCTTCAAATATTCTACAAGTATGCTCATACATGGAAATCCATCCTGGTATCTACATCTTTAAAAGTTTTTCCCATATGTCAATCTAATTGTAAATTTCTGAAATTATAAAAATATTTTTGGACTACTTGAATAATATGTATGCAAGTCACAGATGAGCTCCTCCACTCTAGCAACACTTTCGAATGTGTTCACAATTTTATACACCATATTCATTATGTGAGCCATGTAATGAATTGAAATCATATACAATGCAATTGTTGTTTGTAGTTTGATGCAGAGACCATTTCTTCCCCTACATTATATTGCACTATCATTTTTAACACAAGCTAACTTCGTGACGATGGAAAAATCATCCATACCTGTTATATCCTTCAAACTTGACACCACCAATTTGTAAAGGTTTTCAAAATTACAATTTTTACCCATTTTATGAATAGCTAGGAGATGTAGATTTCTTACTTTATTTGCATAAGTATAGACATGAATACAAACTCATGCAAAGTAGTGTCCACCAATGTAACCTAATCTATTGAAAGCAAAATAAACTTTACATTTTTAATATCTTCTTTCGGATCCTCCGTTTCCACGAGTAAGACATTTTGCAATTTCAGCCCACGCTTTACGACCAATGTGATTGTGGAACGTTCTATAATCCAATAACTGATACAAAATTTTAGTATTTGAGAAATTTGAAATAAGTCTTCCATTTTTCAATATATGGAATGTCGTAGAAAATTGAATACTTTTGACAATCATTTTAGTCTGCATAGTTTTTCCTAATTTTTTCGCAATCATGCCGCCTTTTTCATTTAGAATTTCAAACATTTTTGTTCTCTTTTCACTTTTGCATACTTTACACGCAAGCATTTACATTTTTCCATTTATGAGTTCTTACTATGTGCCCATCCTTTTACATCTTTCCATTTATGAGTTCTTACCATGTGCCCATCTTTTTGATTTTGTGGAATATATATTTTCCCGTAGTGTTTTTCAATAGTGTCTAATTTGAGTTGTATTGTATGATTTTCCCTTGTTTCTAACTACATATTTTACATCGACATTGAGTTGGAATATCATTACCATTTTTATCTCCACGAGTTTAATACAAGGATATTTGGCTGCCCAATCGACCTTGAAACTCCTTCATATTGACCAGTTAGTCCTCTTTCTTCTCATATAGTTTTAATTAATTTTTCAACTTGTGCCTCTAGGTCTTCTATAAGTCTCTTCTCATCAAGAATATCTTGATCATCATGTCTCCTTTTTATGGAAATAATGATTGGAATAGAAGTTTCATCCGAAGTTGGTGTTGGATGAGAATTTGAGGTGTCTTCTTCCAATTCGATGTCATCTAGGGAATGAATGTTTTCATCAATATGATCATGTCAAAATACATTAGTTTCGAACGTGTTTGAGAAATGTCTAAATAAATAAGTGTTATAGAATTATATTATTAATTGTTTATATGATTAATACAACTAAATAAACACGATTACAAAGAGGCGAGAGTTAATTTAATAAACGGGAGTATAAGAAAAAAATAGTCTGAAAAATATATGAATAAAATTATGTAAATTAGTAGATAATACATACCTATATTTTCTATAGATCCCAACATAAATTTTTATTTTTTTGACTGGACAAAATAGCAAAATAATGTCATGTTACTCTTTTTTAGCTGGGAAGTATCCTTCTTACCTTTCTTTTCTAGAATCCATGGATATGTCGCAGATATTATTGACTATGACAAACGGCTACAAGACCTGGATGTTATAGGCTTTCAAGGTATAGGGTTGAGCGATAAACGGTGCACGACAAGGGTATGGCGAGCTAGGGTTGGAGAGCAAGGGGTTAGACGATGGCGGCAAAGTGGTTGGACATATGAGGGTTAGACAATGGTTGGACGGTAGAAGAATTGAAGAAGGATGACATATTGCAAAACGTGCTAAAGTGAGCAACGGAGGTGTAGGAAGACAATCTTGGACGGTCTTCTATGTCATGAAAAAGTAGGCATGTATTTTTGTTGATAGCTTGAACAGTCAATGTATATGTATTATACCTCGGCGAATATGACACAACTTGGTTCAAAACATTGGCAAAATACATGCATAAGTTCATTTTTTAGTGTAAATACTAGGTAATTGACCCATACAAAACAGAATTTTAGACGAATTGGGCAAAAACCGTCTGCTGAAAATTTGCCATTTCCAATTTTCAAAACTCCTAATATTCGCGAGTTTACAAAATTTTTCCCTACATGTTGGAAAACAGATAAAACACAAAACAAAGCTCATATATAGTTTATTTTTTTTATGCAATATATATAAACATTAATATAGTTATTAATTTACAAAGAGGTGTTTAGCAAAAGCCTCCTAAGATTAAATCTCCATGATCCTTTCTCAAACTAAAACAGAACATTTGTGAGCAATGTGAAAATGTCAATGCACTATACTTACCTTTGATCCATTAAACCATCTAAATATTTATAGAACTACTTGCAAAAGTGTTGATAAGAGCTACTGCATGTTTTTATAAAATAGTGATTATTTATCTTGAAAACCAGTTTCATAGTAACAAGTGGAAGAGGTTATAAAGTGGGTAAATGATGTAGAGCTATAACAGAAGCAACCTCTCTAGACATTGTTCAAACTGAATTCAAGATGACATGAGCTCATCATACCTTAATATTCATGAAAAATGGAAATTTTCTTATTCATTTGGATGTTTGAGACTTTACTTGCTTCATATTCCCTGCAAAATTTGCTTTCTTAATGTTAAGAACATTTGTTATAGGCAATTCAAGGTTAGGATTATCAATAACATATTAATGATAGTTTACTAACATCTTATAAAACCATTCCTCCTTTCCCCTATCCCAGCTAATATCTATGCTCAAGAACTCTCATCTCTTATTCATTGCTCCTTACTAAACTTTTAGATTACTGTTAAAGCTAACAAGTTATTGTTGACCATTTTGATCAATCATGGGAGGGTGTATTAAAAAAATCAGTTGCTAAATTCTAATCATTTCTAGGAAAGGATTAAAACAAGCTGACAGCTATGGGTGATGTTGCAAGGTGCAACACCTCACATAGGCTGCCATTCCGAGTGACATCTTCAGAAAAGTCATGTAGAAGCCTTTGAAAGACTAGTGCATGACCTTGGTGAAGGCGGGAACATCAAATGTCAGAAATTGGACCTTGGAACAGGAAACACATTTGTAGTTTGTTTGGCAAAAATATATTTTTCAAAAATTATGTGTTGAGTTGTTTAGTTCATTCCAAAATTATTAGTTACAGTAATCAAATGCAAAAGGAAATAGACAACTCAATTACAAAATTTAATTCCATTTATTCATGAAGAAATAATGTTTCCCACACAAGCCGTGGGATCTAACTTATATGTACAAGCAAAAGAAATACATATACATAAAGTTTGTAAATAAATGAGGAGAGAGGAAACCCATCATTGCCTGAATGAGTTGGTTTCCCGTGCTCCTTGCTTGCATCTTCATCATCTTCATGCTCCTTTTCCGCTACCGCAGCACCTGTTGACAGACAAAAGTAGACTTTTAGAGCTCCGGGTGTTTCTCTCTAATCATGTACTTACAATTTCAGGCAAATGAATTTCTAAAAAAGTACAGATTAGAATGCATAATGGAAATTCAGAAGCTAACAACAGAGTACATGATAACATCATTCAGAGCATTCAATAAATTTCAGAACTGTACCATGAATAGGAATCAAAAAGAGTAAAGGAAGAGGAGAGGCTCACAGCCTTAACATTTTCTAACTATTGTTTTTCAGATGTGCAAGTATAGTTGAAAAAGAAGCACCTTATTCATGTTTATACCTGTCTAAAGTGATAGCGACAACAGCCATATGTATTCATAATTCAAGAATGAACCAGCTTTGCTACTTGCAAACATGCATCATCTCATACTTGCTGTAGGGTATAAGTGAAGTATAATTTCTTTTCTTTTCTGAAAGAATCAAGTTACAAGCAACAGAAAGACATCCATTCAAAAGCATGTTCCCAAGTACAAATTCAGACTTCAAGATTGTCAGGAACAGATTTTCAGATTTTGGAATGCATTAACTATTCATGAAGGAAATTACAGCTATGAGCAGATTTGAGCTACAAGAAAATGAAATCAGAACAACAGTCATTTAAGAGCTTGTCCAAGATTATTAGCTTACAGGAAATTAAGCAAAAATGATGAAGTAGATCAAACCAAGCAGCTTACAGTGCTCAGATTTAAAACACACAAAGCAAATTGCAAGTATTTCAAAGCTCAAAGGATGTAGTTATCAAATTACAGATTCCAGATTTTCAATTCAGTTTTGCATCATACAAGATTGTAACAGCATGCTAACATGTTTTCAGAGCCAGGTTCCAGTTCAGATTATAAGACAAGTTCAACAGCAAATAAATAGAGCTCAACCTTCGGACATAGTATCAAACACTAGCATGCAACCTCTATGGACAAGTCCATTGCAAAGACCATAAGTCATTCTGAAAACAGAGCTTCAGTAACAAGTAATGAAGTAAAATGCCCACAAAACTCAATGGTCATAGCATCAACAATGTAGAGTGAGTTTGAAATAATAGATCAAAACTGTCAGTGAAGCCTGAGCTCAAGAAATGGTGAATTCTGCTCTTATCTGTTTGACAAACTCAGGTTCTCAATATGAAACAGGCAGTATTAAGCAATCAAGATGATATTTGTAGATCAATTCATTTATGCATGTGGGAATGAAATGCAGAGCTTCATCTCAAAGGATAAGAACTTTCAAGTTTCAGATTTGATGAAAATACAAGATATAGTGTTTTCAGAAGCTCATTCAGCTATGATAAATAATGATAAACAGAGCAGTCTACAGATCTAATGTCTTATTTGTATGATATCAAAAACTTTCCTCTAAAAGGACCATGGAAGTAATTAAAGAAGCTAGAGTTATGTCTACAGATAAAGAATATGGGACTTCGAAATCTCAGTTGGGATACAGAGCCAAGTCATGAAAGTACCATCAAAATTTCAAACTTGCATCAGAGATGAGAGATCCAAGGAATACACATATTTCAGGTTTGCTTTATCCATATGCAGTGCTCATGACTAACACGAGCAGTTTGCACGAAAGTAAGTTTTGTAGGTTCTTCTCACAATACAAATACAATTCATTCATAAATCCAAGAAATGCATTTTTATGAATACTATTTTCAACAATGCCGAGCCACGGTGAAAGTCCCACCTCTACAAGTAAATGCAAACGGATAGTAGCAGAAAAATGGAAGCTCCGAGCAATGAGCCTCAAAAGCTAGAGTCAACAATAAGTTATAGACCGTAAAAACAAACACCCAGATGTGTGCAAGCAAAAGAATACCCACAACAACCCAAAAGCTCAAACCCTGATAAAAATACCATAGCTATATCAGGCTAAATAGAGGCTAATAAGACAGATCCAACGCAATAAAATGACGTTGTCAGAGCAAAGGAAGCTAAGTCAATACTAAGGTCTGCAAAATTGGAAAGAGACACAAAGAAAACAGTTTGAGTTTTGGCGTAGAACATAATGCCAGAGATGAAACGCAAGGTCACGAGGTGACAATAACACCAGTCTCCAATAATGGCAGAGCAAAGTGAAATACGAGCTCAACCTTTACAAAAATGGCCATGTCACAACAAAACCCCTTGCGTAAACTGCACAGCTTCATGACCCAGGTTCGAATACCAGCAAAGCCCAGGAACCCACAAGAAAAATGTAGCTACAGGTTTTCAAACCCCATAGAGGCTTCTTCTTTCTTCATGGAGGCACAATACAGAGCAATAGCCATAAGCTATAATGAATGAATGAACGACTCTATCCCTTCATGACGAGCTATAATGAATGAATGAACGACTCAAAGAAAAAAACAGAACTTTCCCGTCATGGCAGTAAGCAAAAGCACCAACAAACTGATTTGGGGCTACGTCACATAAGATCAGATTCAAAATGGGGTTAAATTCCTTCAATGGTGACTGCAGATAAAAAGATACAAAACCAGGCACCTCCATTATTGCAAATCCAGCAAGACAGAGAACTGAAAGCTAGCAAGTGGCAGCAATAACCAGAAATAGACGGACATGGCATAAAAATCAACCCAAGCTCAGGCCAAGCTGAGAAACAGCGACCACTAAAGTAAATACAAAGCTCATAAAGTCAGATCTAAGCACAAGTTGCAGCAGAAGTAGAGACAAATAAAAACTTACCTTTTCGGAACCACCCAGAATGAGTGTCGTTTTTTCCTCTCCAAGCTCAGAAAAGCGAGAATGGCAAAAATGCAAAAAAGCAGTTCAAAGTTTCTCCGTGGCGGCCTCCCAGAAATTTTTTCCATAATTACCCTAGCACCTGAAAATCTCCAGAAGTTTACAACGTGAAACAAGTGCCGCAAGGCGGCCAGTTCCTGCCGTCCAAGCTATGCAGATGTTAAATTCTGAGAAACATGGTGTGATTCTGTATTGTGACTGATAATCATGGAAAATATACACAGCAATCTTTAAAATGTTATGTATACCATCCAGGATAGCAAGGTTTGACTGTAAATGAAATAATGTCATTGCCCAAAAACATTGCATTAGTATTTTAATGCATTACATATCTACATTGTTACAATGCCTAATAATATTGTCCGATTGTATAATCTGAGCCTGCACATCGTGACAACCCCAAGTTTTAGTACCAATGTTGATCAAATCGATGCTTACTGGAGAAATAAAGTGCAGCTGTAGGTTCAGAGTTCTGCTGATTTGCTGTTTACTGGAAACTATGAAATAAATCAGTACTATTTTTTGAATTTAATAAATCGATTTCAAATACCAAGACCAATCTTGTGGCTATGACGTAAATGATCATTTACAGAAGCAAAATTAAGTTGCAAAAATACTGAACGTAGAGACCGCAGCATCATTTTCCATTCATTTGATCCTTTGCCATTACTTTGATACTTCATCAACACCAGCCCATACTTTCAATCCAAGCAAAGATGTTGTTCGTGTGAGACAGAGCAAAATGTGTGAATTGACTGAAGGTCATCGGTATGGGGGAGAAGAGCCAGTATGTGAACACTGCCCAATACTTGAACACTATTTTGCATTTAAAATATCCAATACTTGATGGAATAAAAACCAAAATTTTGATTATTGAAGTTCAAAAAATTGTTTTTTTATAAACCATATGTGAATAGGGTCAACATCTCAGTATTACTTAGTACACAATAAATATTGATTGGTACTTTCATTTTCTACAATAAAAGACTCATTTGTTCAAAGTATAAATACAACATATCAGTTGACAAACCCATCATATCTATTTAATGGGTTGAATATTTCTCTTTCCAATTCATCCCTTTCCATATTCCAAGATGGGTTGTTCAATCACCAGATCTTTCATATCCAGACTTTAATACATACCTACAAAAAAAGAGGGAACCTTCTTCTCAAGATTCAAATTCATCCATTAAAAACACCAATAAAATTGTACACTTGAAGGTAAAAAATAAATATGAATATCAAATCAAATGATTTCAGCCACAAGATCATCTCAAAATCAATTTCAACCTTTGATTAAAAAGACCCTACAAGTGGTCCATGTCTTACATTTTGATTGGATACTCTCTCCCCTATGTTGGTATTATATATTCACTTTCCTAGTCTTGTTTTCGCTAATATAAAGACATGCATTTTATATTAATACATTTTGCTTTTAGAAATGTAATCGTTGTTTCGAGATGTGGAAACCAAATCAGCTCAAACTTTGTTCAAAAAATACGTTAAATTGTTGCAGCTTAAAATGAACACCGTTAAATAAAAACTGAAAGACAAGGATTTATTTGAATCTTGGTGAGGTAGAAACCTCACCTCTATATGGCTTAAAAACATAGAATTGTAGGTAACATTTTCCTTGAGTATTAGTAGTGTGAATACACACTGTTTCCACCCTGCTTCAAACGATCTCGACGCATAAAACCGCCGGTTCAAAGTTTTCCATGCAATCTGCACATGCATGTTTAGTCATTTATTAAAAAACTGAATTTGTTTGAAGACTGAGAATGAAAATAGCATAAGGATCAAATAGATTAAAAAATGGCACATGTAGAATGGCTTAGAAAATCTGGCTCAAAACCCTCGTCTCAAAAGGGTCTCGAGATTCGGGCTTCCTGTCCAAGCACTCCTACAGTCCGGGATGTGCACCGCCACTACGTCTCAAGCCATATGGCATCTCGGCCCAACACATGCTCTCCGAATTCCTCAGCTCCTTTGACCTGACATACATGACAATTCCCATTAAAAGAAACCACATGAAAATGCATCAGGCTACCAGAGAGATGACTATCCAGAGCAGATCACATAGATGGACCTCAGAATGATGACAAATGAATGAAAACAAACTGAAAACAAGATGCAAATAAAGCTTTAGAGAAAATGAAAGAAAAAAATGTGGATGTTTTCGGTGCATACCTAGAAGGTTGTATTGTTCACTGTATAATGATGTGGGCAATATGAATCCTCAGGTCTTGAACATCTCGACTCAAGGCACCGAGAAAGACCCCTTTCACGCAAACCTCGCACAGTCAGAAGCCCACCAAACAACCAACATTTGCAAAGGATTCAGTAGCGACAGCATGTAACGCTGGCGTCCAAGGGAGACAATGTGTAACGTCATTCAAGGGAGACAAGCAGTGTAACGCATTCAAAGGAAACAATATGGTAAATGGTGGTCGAAAAAAAGATGTGGAACATGTCCAAAACAAGCCATGGTAAATGGTGGTCGAGCAAAACAATATGGAACGCATTCAAAATAAGCCATGGTAAATGGTGGTTGAGCATTTATTTGTGTCTTATCTATTAGGCGCATCAAAATCCATGAGGACAAGAGTGCTTCCCTCTTTTATTTCGAATTTAATGCTCAACAACTCTGTCCTGTGTGTGAACCACTTCAGGTCTCCCACTAGTAAATGTGTTTTTTTTTTTTGAGATATTTTATTTGATCGATCATATGGAAGCAAATAATATTACAATATGATTCGAAAATTAAAGGCTTAGTTAAAAAATGTTTATTTATAACTAATCATTAAATTGGTGATCCTATTGGTGGCAAGGAATTGGCTCCACGGACTCGCTGAACTTGGGGTGTTCGTGACACTCGGCCCTTCTCCCCTATGCACATCAAAAGACACAAGGTATGTGGCTCTTGTAAATAATTTGGATATTGCTTTTATTGCCAAATACACTACGAGAGCTACTAATATTCATTTTTGTAAACAACAAATAAAACAAAATTAGAAACATCATAATTAAAAATCTCTGTGGGAGCAAAATCCTCCAATATAGGCACACAAATTGCTTGGCGTATACAAGCTACCTTAAGTCATCAAAGTATCACACACAAATTAAGTATCGGCTGCCGCCACTGAGATCGGCGGAAAATCCCTTGAAGCATCTCCATAGGATGATTACTCAGGCTTCATATTATGTACTTTATACTGCTTGATAGAATTTTGTCGAGAACACTGCAAAATAGTCTTCTCTGCCACAATGAAGTAAGTTGCAATGGAAGCTACATTCCAGAGAAAATAAAGTATCAACATTTGGAAGCAGGCCTTTGACAAGCTACCATTGTCCATTAAAAGGGGGGCTAAATTATTTCACAAATGAATTATATGGCAATAGTCGAAAAAACTGTTCATATTCTCCATGGGCATATCCAAGCAATACGTAACT
>CM031241.1:245135624-245209070 GCA_018340775.1 Taxus wallichiana var. yunnanensis
AGGTATTCATGTATTCAAGTTTAGTTTAGATCTCATGATATAAGATTTGCATATGTATATGTATAAATTTGTAAAAAATTGAAATGTACACATATACTCTCTCAATTTAATGTTTCATCTATATTCCTACACTTCCACTATCAATCACACCCCTTATCAACATGTTATCGACAATACAAAAAATATTTTTTCAATAAAAAACCAACCAAACAACCGATGTAACCACCATCTCAAACATGTTGTAACACTAACACAATTCCCCCCAACTAATTATAAACCACATCAAATACAAATGTAATTAACTATCCAAAGTGGTATCAAATGTATTCATGTTTAGTGCTAAAAAAATTGGCCACAAAAGGCTACCACTTATGATATAAAATTTGCAAATGTAAGGAAGTATTCATGTATTCATGTTTAGTTCAATAAAATAGTCTGCAAAACACTACCACTCATGATATAATATTTGCAAATGTATATGTAAAAATTTGTAACAAATTTGAAATGTAGAGATAGAACCTTTAAATGTAATGCTTCATCTATATTCCTACACTTACAAAATCAATCACACCCCTTATCAATGATGACTACAAAAGTAATAAATATTCTTCTAAATCAAGTAACATATACCATTCGGCATTCACATTGCATTGTACACATGCGATTGCTAGTTTTATAGAAATTTTTGGGAAGAAAATTGGTTCATCCAATATCCTATAATTATAAGAAAAAATAGTTGTCTACTTAATTGATCTCTACATAATACAAGGTTAAAATTTTTTAAAAAATTGAGAATGCTTCTATTAATAAAAAATAGTTACAAGATCCACCAAACTAATTAGTTACAGCAAGAAAAGCCCCAACACAGACCAAACTATGAACAAAAACAAAATACAAATAAACTAAGAACACTCTCTGAGAGTATCATTTCACGTAAGACTTTGAACACAATCTTGTATCTTCACAAGTGCAACACACTCCTTTTGATTTTTAAGTTTGAACTGATACAAATACGACCACAGAGAAGAAAGAATATGATTTTGTTGAATAACTAAAGCGGAGCCATTCCTAGTGTACATAGTTGTTGATAGTGATTTTTCCATATATGAAAGATGATAGTCATCTGACAAGTATTCCAGATGTCAGTGAGGATAGAGGGGGGAGAAATGCCAAGTAAGGCATTATTTTTATTGAAATTACTGGGAAATAGTTTGGGAAGAGCATAGCGGAGGGAATTCCAAAGTTTAGCAACATATAGGAAATGCCATAAGAGGTGGGGAATACTTTGAAGGGTTGAACAAAAGGTGCAATCTCCTACAGCAAGACCCAAATTGGCTAATGTGAGGCCAATTGAAAACTTCATATGTAGAATACACCATCCCAAAAGTTGACATTTAGCCTCAACAAGGGACTACCAAATGATGTAAGTCATTCTCTTCCACTTAGAGTTAGAAAAGGACATAGACCACTTGTTATTAAGAGAGTCACCAAGTAAAGCGGTTGTTGCTGAATTCGTTGATACAAAATCTATGGTGTGGCTATGTTGATGGCAAGCAAGATTTGGCCAGCGCTAGTCCTTCCAAGGGGTTGAAGGATTATCTGTGATTTTAAGAAGAACCTCGGGCAGGATCGGCTGTAAAATTGAAGAGTAAGCGATTTAAGCTTGATGGGTAGGGTAAACTTTTATCACACCATTTGCCAAAAGAGCCAATTGTTAATGTTCTTATCCAAAATGACCTTAACCATATTGATGCCTTTATTTGCAAAGGATTTTTCTTTGAATTTAGGTCAAACAACAAGAGGAAGGTCATTAAAGTGAATAATTCGATTCCACCAAATATTAGATAAGGGAATACTTAATCCATGCCGAAGAGATTAATGACATCATTTAAGAAATGGAGCCATAACCTGCCAAGATATCTAGTTACGTCGAAGAGGGAGAGAGATAGAAATATCAAAAAAATGGGAATTTATGACTTTATCTTCCCATGAAGTAAGAGTCTAGGAACCTTTATAGGAAGTTTTTCGATTCATTCCCTTACAAGGATCTTCCAAGGCTCAATACCTTGAGTGGCTCTTGCCACCCATTTCGCAACAAGGCATTTCCCTTGTTGAATTGGATCAATAATTCCAAGTCCACCTGCAAATTTAAATTTGGTGTATATTTCCCAAGAAATTATTATCATCCCTTTCTTTCCATTATCATTGTTCCAAAGAAAGCTTTGAACAAGTTGTGTGAGCTTACCATAAGAGATTTGGAAGGGAACCAATAAGAGGAGTAGTAAGCATGACTGGCCAAAAAAAATGATTAATGACCAACAACTTGGTAACTAAGAAGAGAAATTTTTATCGTTAGACGATTTTACCGGGAGCTATGAACCCTTACAACATAAATATTTTCAATTTCCACCTAACAAAAAAAAGACAAAAAGGTTCCAAAACTACACAAATTGCATGTAATTAGGGAACCAAAAAACCACTGCATACGAGTAGGGACCATCAAGAACCAACACAAATAAAAAAAGACTAGAAGAAACAACTAACGAGCCCCATGAGAGGCCGAGACCCTGAGCTTGGAAATAGAACGAGCTGAAATCCAAAGCCCTCTAGCCATCGCACCCTCCCAGCCCAACAAAGGTAATTATATGTGAAACCAACTCACTGCCTAAATTATTTTATCACCTCTGCATCCACTAGCACTGGAGCTTCTAAGCTAGGAACATCCATTTTTTTAAAGCTAAAACTTGTCAAAACCCCATCACACATGCTCCATGCACCTCTGAGACAAATTTCATAAGCTCTTCATTCCTAATAGAAAGCATCATAATAACCCTGCGAGCCTCCTCCAATGATAGGCCATATGCCCCAACTTCCTAGAAAGGAGGAATGAAGTTCACACCTTCCATCGCCTCCTCTAACCTTAACCGGAATTGTGACTTAATGAAACGTTTAGCAATAAGTAGAGTCTCCTCCTTATTACCTCTAACTAGCAGTATGTGAGTAACAAACCAAGAAGACACTTCATTGTTCACCCTCGACCTTACCGACTCTCCCTAATACTCCTCGCCAATGATTCTTTGAATGACACCGCCCACCGCTTCATAATCCACCCAGAAAATTGAGTTGAGATGGGCACGAGAGATACCACCGACAAAGGCCATCTCCCTGTGCTCACTATGTAGAAACAAGCTTGGAAGTGGAGGATAATCCATGGGGAATACGCAAGCCCTACCCCCACAACTCACAAACAGGCACAAATGGAAGAAATAATGAAGCAAAATGTAGACAATTAAACACGTCCTCCATCATTTATAAGAAAAGTGGCAAACTCTTCCCATGTTTTGACTCACCTAGAGATTATGGCATTGTCACGTCTATTAATGTAAAGGTTCACTAAATAATTTTCCACTAAATTTTCCTCCCATTCTCTACGAGATTGAAACTTCCAATTTAACAAAACCGAAGAAATATAATAAAGTTCCTCATGAAACATGTGGAGCTTTCACTCCCACCAAATGTTTCAGATGAGAAGAATTGGAGCACACACTCAAATAGAACTCAAAGAATCCTTTTGACCAATTTTCGGCCATTCCACCAGGCTATCCCTGATTGATTTTCCATGTACCCATGTTAATCCCAAATGACTACAAAGCTAACTCCAACAATGAATGGCGAAGGAGTAATGGAGAAAAAGGTGATCCAAATCTTCTTCTTCTGTATAACACAGAACACACCTGGAAGGACCCAAAACACCCCACCTCTTCCTACGCTCTTGGGTGGCCACTTTTCCTTTATGCACTAGCTAGCTAAAGATAATGGCTTTAGGTAGGACATCGGAGTCCCAACACCCCAACCAAGCAGGTCTAACTTCACCTTCATCATGCACCCACCAAGCGTATCCATCTTTTACCTTATAAGAACCAGACCACGAGCCGAGCCACAGTAAGGAATCTTCTGACTGCGAGCTCAAAACTCACCTATCCTACAAAACCTGTAGAAATTGAGCTTTAGAATCATCGGAGATGCCTAGATCTGCCACGTCTCTCCAAATGAAACTAGGAGAACCATCATCCTAAGGCTGGCCGAAATTGGCAACCTTGTCTCCCCAAAGAGATTTTGAAGCCGCCATCACTTCTCACAGATTCAGATTTAAGGAAAGAGCATGCTTCCCACCCCAAGAGTCCTCCCAAAATTTATCAGAATGGCCATTTCTGATCTTCCAAGAAGAAAGATGAAAAAAAATGAACGACAAGAGACAAATAAGTTCCACATATGTGAACCTCTTGGAACTTCTAGATTGGAGATAATAAATTCTACCTTGTCTCCACCCAAATATTTTTCTTGAGCATAGCATTAACCAAAATTTCTAGATTGTTGAGGAGGCTCCAGATATTCTTGGCTCTAGGGCCATATTTTTCCATTTCAAATTAAGAACACCTGCACCCCCAAATGCTTTTGGCAACCCAATCTGGGACCATTTGATTAATTGAATCCTCTTCTCCTCATTGCTTCCATTCCATAGAAAATTACTGAGAATATTCTCAATCTTAGAGAGAACCATTACTGGGAGGCGCATGACCGAAATCATGAAGGTCGGGATGGCATTCAGAACTAAGTTAATTAACATTACCCTCCCTGCCAATGAAAACCATTTTCTTTTCCAACTTTGTACCCTTAGCTCAATAACATTGATCAAATCCTTCCAGAGAGAAGCCCTCCCAGCTCCCACGAATAGGGGATGCCCAAATATTTTTGAGTAGGGAACCTTGAGCAAACCCCAGGATGTTCATAATCCTCACGTGCTTAAGCCCTGGGTAGGGTATTGATGAAGAAAACTAGCGATTTGAACAAGCCGAGAATTGGTCCGATGTATCCGAATAGAGATCCAATACCATCTTGAAATTTCTATATTCTTCCACCATGGAGAAGACGAAGAGAAAAGTATTATCATAAAATTGTTGATGAGTGATTAGATCTACATCCTTTGTGATTCTCATGCCATGAATCTGACCTGCTACCCTTGCCACTTTCAGAACTTGACTTAGGCTTCGTAATAAGAAGGAAAAGGAAGGAGGAAAGTGGGTCACCTTGCCTAACTCCCCTATTTTTCCTAAAGAAACCTTTAGCAGAATCGTTAACCAACACCAAAAAACTAGAGGAAGAAATAAAGCTAAAGATCCATTGACAGAAGTGAGAATTAAAACCTATAGCCTCTAAATATTTCTATAGAAATCTCCAATTAATTCTGTCATAGGCCTTGGAGAAATCTAGTTTGATGAGCATAACTAGAACCTTATTGAAAGAGAGAATGCATCATTTCATGGGAAATAATTATTCCTTCATAAATTCACCTACCAAGTAAGAATCCCATTTGTTCATTGGTACCAAATTATCCGAGTAGCTTAAGGCGGTAGCGATAGTTTTCGAGATGATTTTGTAAGAGGTGTTACAAAGGGAGATCATCCTGAAGGAATTCATTTTTTAGCTGGGAATTTTTTGGGGTACATACAGATAAACGTATGATTAATTTCAGGGAGGACCTTCCTAGAGGTTTGTGATTCTTTAATTTTGTACAAACATCCTCCCCTTGATCACTTCCCAAAATCTTGAAAAAAAAATTTGGAAACCCATCCGGGCCTTGCACTTTATCTCTGGCAATGGAAAATACCCCTCCTTGAACCTCATTAGGAGAGATAGGGGCTAAGATGCGCTCCAGCTCCTGATTTCCAAGAAATTTTGGAATAAATTCTAATAAGGTGTTCTACTGGAGGAGATTCAAACCCTCCTCCCCTCCAACAGTGTAGAAAAAAAGTTGACCGCTTCTTCCTTGATCGCTTTCTAATCCGAAAGCCAAACTCCCTGATCATTTTTAAGCTTGGAAATGTAATTGGAGTTACATATCTGTTTGACCAAAGCATGGAAAAATTTGAATTTTTATCCCCCTCCTTCAACCACACTTCTCTAGATTTTTTCCTCCAAAATATTTCATCTTTAAGAAGGAGCTCATTTAACTCTGCCAGAAGCTCTTTTTCCTACCAATAAGAATCCTGATCCATGCCCTCTTAAAAAAAAATCATTTAACTCTTTGAGGGAACCCTCAACTCTGGATTTTTCCTGGAAAATGTTATTGAACACGGTCTTGTTCCAAACCAGAATATTTTTCTTCAACAGAGCCAATTTTTTAGAAAGAATAAACATTTTCGTACCTCTGACATCAAAGAAAGGCCACCATCCCATGACCAGCTCCTTGAAGGTTGGATCTTGCATCCACATTGCTTCAAATTTAAAAGGGGATTTTTGAGGGGCCATGTCAATGGCAATACTCAGAAAAATATTAAGATGATTTCAACTAGACCAAGGGATCACTTCACTTTCTAAGAGAACATTTCCTAAAACCAAACAGGGTTGGCCTAGAATCTATCCATTCTAACTGAAATCCTTCTAGCGCCAATCCTTCTATTGGACCATGTCAACCATCCTCTTTTGGGAATGATATCCATGAGATTATCACCCTCCACAAAGGAGGAAGCATCTAGCTGAGATTGAGGGTTACTATGAGTGCCTCCCCCAAAGTCATTATTAGACAAGGTAGCATTAAAATCACCTATAAAAATGATAGTTTCATCACTGAAAGAAGCCAAAATTGTGGCTAACATATCCCATAAATCCCTTTTGAGCAAGATATTTGAGGGACCATAAATATTTGTAAAGCAAGAAGCTCTAATCGAACTTCTTTACAATGACTTAGAATGGTTGGTTGTTGGCGAGGTGCCCATCATCATGATTTTTCCTTGCTAGTCCGCCACAATGACCAAACCCATGAAGCACCATTTTCATCCACGAAAAGGATTTTCCGCCTATAGACACCTAAATTCCACTTTTGCAATGTTATTACCAAATGCACACAAATCACTCTCATTCTTCCCAATTATGCTCTAATTCATGATATTTGTTAATTAACTAATGTTTCTTAGCTCTTTTGTTAATTAACAATGCTTTGTTGATTGTGTAATCCCATTCACATTCAGGATGACACTTTACGATGAATCATAACTCAAAACCATCTTAAAAGCAGACAATTAGTGTTTATAAGATAATTAAGCCTATTTTCTTTGTAGACACCAAATTTGTTTCTTGACCCCTTGTGACCCCCATCTCATCTCGCAATCTAACCTCATCACCTAAACCTTACACAATTATTTATTAATTACCTTATAATTGATAAATCCACATCACCTTACCCGCCACCTCACTTTGCCACCTCATCATGACCTAGCCCTAACCCTAAACTAACCTAATTAAGACCCATGACTTGGTCTAGACTCACATCCATAACTAATGCCTCCTTACTCGCACCCAAAGCCGACCTTCTAGCCACTTGACCAAGCCCATGGCCGATCTCTCGGGAGAAAAGCAGGGAAGGTGGGCTATTTTACTAAAAATAGCCTACTTTTTCCTTACCGATGCCGGTTCCTACTCGACCGCCGTCAGTTACGTAACCGCCATCGGTTCCCTATAAATGGGCTCCCCAAACCAAAACAACGGATCGGAATTTCATTTGGGAGATCAGTCGAATGATTTTTGAAACAACAGAGATCATTGGGAGTGAAAAGCGAGTCCAGATCTTCACTTAACCAAGCAGAGGCAGTGAAGAAACCAGAAGTGTTTACAACCAAGGAGATCAACTTGCATCTTTATCAAAACGAGTAAGTCACATCTTGCATGTCCTCTGTTATAACATTTCTTATGCTCTGTGAATTTCAGTCCTCCTAAATCCGTCTCTGAATCCACTACCCAACGTGCCATTGCATCTAACTGTCATTCTTTTACCCCTCATCATCTCATTTCCTAAATATCATCCACAAACCAGCCTTACAAACACCATAGCTACCAAGAAGATCCTAGAACCCACCGGTATCGGTTATCCATAACCGGCATCGGTTGTCTGTAACCGCCATCGGTTCCTCTGATCAAAACCAGAAAACCAGCCTTTCCCCTACCCAGTTCAACGAAACAACTTAATTGATATCTTACAGTCTTTTGTGTTAATTCATATTAGCAGGGGAACTGACCACCTTCGAAAGGAAGTTTTATATTTCCTGGGCCCAAGGCAGTTTCCTCATTTATTGTTTAATCAAAATCTTGTGGTCTTGTGTTCTTATTTGCAGTAGTCCTTCGAGACAAAAGGAGTTCTCCATGATAACTTTGATCTTTCTCTGATGCGCGCACACCATCTCGACATTCAACAGGTATTCCTCCTAACCCTAACCTCATCTGTTTCTAAAAGGAATGAAAGGATAGAAGCAACTCTATTCCCAGAAGCTGAAACATTCCGAGCGAAACATTTTTATGCCTGCCCAGTGGGACCTATTTTGGGTTTCTTTCTCTTGCTTATTTTCATTTTAGGAAGCATACTTGCTTTGTTCTTGCTTTTTGTTATATATTTCGTAAAGAATTTGTCTTGCTTTCCTAGTTTCGCATTAGTGAAAGTCATCTCTCTTGCTTCATCGAACATAATTTTCGATTTGGGTTTAAAACACATGCATTGCATTCCTGCTTGTTGTTCTTCAATTCTAGTGAACATAGATTAAGTAACAGGTCGTACACGTGGGAGTGATATCCACGGTATTGACGTGAAATTAACCCTAGTTTCACTTTGCACAACACATATCTAGAATCACTTCACAATTAACACAATAGCTCAAACATCCCCCTTTTCCGCGGTATTCCTCCGCTTAGATTGAGGTAACCTTATAAGTCAAAACAAACTTGACATTTCCCTAGGTCTTGTTGTTTAGGATCTCGACATCATCTTACGTCTAAAGGCATAAGCCCACGATAACTAAAATTAACCCTAGGATTAGTCTCTGCGGATTTGCGTGTGCATCTTGCTTGTTTTCAAATTCTGTTTTCTCTGTCATACTTTGTCTTACGTGATCAATAAGTTGATGAAATATACTCAACGTTGCTAAAAATCAAATTAGACCTTTTATATCTTCTTATCCTAGACTTTTGACACGGCATCGGTTAAGCGGACCGACGCTGTCACGCTCTCGACCGACACCTAGGTTATTAAACCGATATCGAGTTCTTGTCTTCATCAGACCCTGACGACAAACCAAAGACTTGCCAAATTCATCATTGCGAGGTTGTTTTTGTTCTTGATAGATTGAAACTTTCTGTGTGTTCTTGTCCATGGTTGTCATCACTCGGAAAACGAGCCGCCACCATGGTTTCACATGCATGCTCGTGTCTTTGCTGAATCACCCCCTTCACATTCTAGGGAACCCTACGGACACGGTGAGATCCCCAAATTCTGTAGGAGACAAGGACTTTGCCAAATTTCTAGATGCTAATCCTAGCATGCATCTGATACTATTTGTCTCATGCCCACGACCATACGCACGATGGTCGGCTCCTTTGTTGGCATGCCTATTAGTATAGCTGCTCATTTAGCTCCCACTCCTCGATAATACCACCTTTCTTCCGGCATCTTTAGCCCCTTCTCCCAATCGGCGACCCAGAGGTTCATACGACCCGATTAGCTTTCCTTTGGTTAATCTTGGACCCCACATATCACTACCACCGAATGCCCCTACCTCATCTTTCTTTGGATTTGCTCCGTTCATGACTTGCTCTCTGCCACCTATTCACACGAGCTTTCCTTCTCAAGCTCCGCCTACCTTTTCATTCCCATACACGTATCCAGAGTAACCTCAACACCTTATATGGGACATCCTATTCATTGCTCCAACATACTCATCCTCCATACCTTATCAACACTTAGCCCCACCATTGTCCAAATGGAAGCCCTTGGTCGACTTGCCTCCGTTTACCACAACCGCACCATCATCTCATCCAACCCTGATTTCATCAAACAAATGATGGACAAAATGCAAAATACTGGAGGTTCGGTTTCGGGAAGTCGTAGCGCCTTGACATACGAACAAGTTTGTGGGAGCCCATTCACCCTTGTCCCCCTTCATTCATATCCTCCTCAATGGGAGTTGCCAAAATTTACTCGTTTTAATAGTAAAGAGGATCCTCAACAACACTTGCGATCATTTAGACATGCTTGTTATTTGATTGCCCATGATGACGCCTTGTTACTCGCAACCTTTCCCATGTCCTTATAGGACCCGCCTTAGAATGGTACGGTGCTTTAACCCAAAGACTCGATCTTTTCTTTCAACCAATTAGCCCAATCTTTCTTGGATCATTTCTCCATTAACATTGCCAAGAAAGTATCTATCACCGACCTCTATGCCATCCGACAATTTGAGGACAAATCTATCATGATTTCGTTGGACGATGACATGGCCTTATCAACCAACTTACGTATGCCTTACCTCAAACCGAACTTATTGAGGCTGTTTACGTGGGCTGCGCTTAAGCCTACATCTCCCCACCCTCCAAATTCAAACTTTCCGTACATTCGTTGCGAGGCCTTTACTATGGCCGAAAATTAGAAAGTCGAGCCTTAGAAGAGGAGAAATTGCGGTTGTGTAACAAAACCCCAATTTCCGAACTCCCGATTCTACCAACAAGCCAAACACCACCACTCCTCACGTGTCCACTTCTTCTAAATCAAAGGAGCTGTCCACGCGGTAATGGTCAAATCTCAAACACCGTCAATACTCCATGAAAACCACCTATAAGTACAAAGCCGAGCCATCAATTACACTCCCTTGGGAGAAACTTATGGCGTCATCCTGGAGAAATTTCTCAAAGTGGGGCTATCACCTTGCCCCCTGTTAAACCTCACTCTAGGTTTGACTCCACCATGCGCAATACCTTCTGAGTACAAAGAAAATGACTTTTGTAACTTTCACCGCGTAAAAGGACATAGTCATGAAAACTGCAAGATGTTGAAAAACATAGTGCAGGAAATGGTTGACGCAAGGGATATAGCCCTCGATAATCCTAACGCCCCTGCTAACCGAAATCTGAAAATTTTCAACAAGCCATTCCCGAATCACTCGTCCCAATGATGCGTAAACCAAGATATCTTAGCCGAGGAGAGTTTTCATGAGATCCATGCAGTCTTCGATTCTCAGCCAAAAGCCTCTATTGAAAAAATTTTGAATCAAGCCTCTCCACCAACACAGGAGTCTGAACCTCCTTCACCACCATCAAGCCAAAGTGAAATCATTCCTTTACCCATAAAAGAGTTAACTTCCCGGACTTCTCTTCTCATCGATGAGTCTTCTTACACCACATCCCTCAGGCGTGGCGGATATTATCTAATTTATCTATTTCCCAAACGTCCCTTCTACCGCTCTTGCTTTGCACAAGAGGAAGGCTCGCCACTCCTTTTGACATCCTTAGGCAGAAATCTCTTACACGATATCACCACATTCTTTAAACATGACAGATCCCCTCAAACACACCCTCCTACCTATTAATCCCTCATTGCCTAAATCTTTTCAACAATAGGTTGACCTCTTAACATCTATTGATACGGTGCCTCATCTACCTCTGTGTCACACCCACGAGTGGGTTTGGAATCACAACTCGCTGTCGTTCTTAAAAGTACAAAATTTCATATTCACACGTGAGATTTGTCATTCCACGGAAGATAGATGCGGAGCCCTATGGGAACGTTTGAGTACCCCTTTTTCTACTCAAATGCAAATGGACTGATCCCGATGTCTCCACTATATACCGGAAGTGTTTACGAAGCTTAAAATGCCCCTGTTCTCACCTTCACCCCCTCACCTCTACCAAATGCCCCGTCCACTTCTATCAACTTAACTAGATCTTCCCTATGCTTGGGACCTCACCGATGCCCGACCCTACGCACCCGCCTAAAGCGACTCGATCTATCCAAAAATAAATCCGTCCATGCCACCGAGGAGACAAACTCAATCCGTGCCCCTATCACAATCAAAACCATCATCGTCATACCTACCTTCCATATTGGAACCCCATCCCTCTACCTTACATCAATATATCATACCTCCTGCGTTTTCTTCAAAACAACCTACGCCTTCCACACCCATACAGAAATTCCAGGGTATAGCAACACCATCACTCCGCGTATCCTGTCCACCTATCAACCCTAAACAAATTCCATCATCAAAAGATTTGTTTTCGGTCACTCCTATTTCCCCGTGGTTGTTTTCTGATACCACATCATCTGCGGCCTCATCATCCAACACAGCTTTTGCACCAAAGAAATCACGTTTAGTGAAAACCACGTATCAACACCCTCGGCTAAACCACCACCCGTGCGAACCAACCACGCCCAAACATTACCAAAACTTTGCACAACCAATACCCTCATCCTCTTCCGATTTTGACCCACTCAAAGGATCTTACGCCAAAATCCTTGCTATGTTGGTGGAGAATGCGACCATTTCCTACCTCCACTTAGACCTTATGACCCGTCTAAACCCGACCTATGGGTTACGATGAGTCTAAAATCTGCGCTTATCACGCACACCGGGACATGATGTGGAGGGATGCAAAGCTCTAAAACCATCCTTCGTCGAGTCACCTCTCCCGGATAGAAAGATTAAGAAAGACAACTTACGAAGGGAGAGACCTTTAGTTTCCATTCCCTCTCCTATACCATCTGTCCCGCCTCACCAAGATCTATCATTATTCTGACCCCACCTCTTGAAGACCATGAGTTATCCCAACCATCTTCCTTATCTCAGGGTCTACGAGATTAATATGATTAGTGTAGCTACTCGAAGCGAGAAAAACAATGGGAAAGCAAAAGAAAACACACTGCGGCATCTCTTTCTCCGTCAAACATCCGATTGCACCACCACCTAAAGTGGTCATTCGCGAGACCCACCTATCCGTCTCTAATGGCATTGCCACCGAAATATGATTAAAGCAGCTTCACCAATCGCCCATAAAAATGACCTTTGTATGATCTCATTGGACTTCGAATCTCATCGACAAGCTCTCGTTGAGATCCTTTAAGGGATAGAGGTTTTACCTAATGAAACCCACCCTGTCGCCTCCATTCTAACACCCAATCACGTTGCTTCTCTCACCAAACAACCCATTGACCACTTGTCTCGTCTGACAACAAGCTGCTGCTGATCGGTTTCTCAGAAAGGCGAAATTGTTGACTTTGGTACGAGAAGATCCTAACCTGCTCTTTTCATCACAAAACACATCCGGGACATTCGGGTACGTCGTTTTATGATTGACGGGTGCTAGCCTAAACATCATCTCTTCAAAAGCCTTCCAACAAATGAATATCTCTTCTAGTTGCATGTGTGCCAACCCCATCATGTTGCGGTCATTCAATGACGCTTATTACTTCTACCTTAGGCACCGTGATCCTCAACATTCGGGTAGGACCACGTACTTTACCCGAACTCTTCTATGTCTTGGAGGAGAGTTCGATATAATATATTCTTTGGGTCGTCCTTGGATCGAGCCATGGGATGCGTTCCCTCAACATTACATAGATGCATAAAATTTGAGTACGAGGGAAGTCCTACACCGTAAAAGCTAACCCTCCCCCTTTAAAACCTGCTGTGATATGTTATACCGCCCTAACGATGTGCTTATACCAATCAAGACACCCATACATTCAACTGACCATCCTCTTCAAATGTACCTCAACCATCCACCTCAACCATGCCTACGCCTTGGTGATGAAACCACCATCGCAAAAACCACTTCCCTTCCCGAGCTAACATTCCAACCTCAGGCCCCTTAGTAGATGTTTTTCAACGCCTTACGTTGGGGAGTACTGCTATATAACGTTAGTTCTTTCCCTACCTACCCGGGGAGTACGGACAATTACATGCACATCCCACCTACGGACCGTCGCATGGGGAGGTAATCTCTTCTGAGACCACCCCATTGCCGCACTAACCTAACGTATGGGGGTGTTGACGCATCCTCCATTACCCCCGAACCTCCTCTTGGTGTGGTTCCCTTCGATCCGATTTTCAATACTTGACAAATTGTCGTTTCGCCCTCACCTTCTTGACTCGCGTGCGTGGAAGGCTTTGGTTTTGGCCTTTACGAACAAGGCCGACATACACTCATTCCGTGACTACCGTAAACATAATGATCGCGAGTGGTCTCGGTTTTCCCGAAACACCTACACGGAGACACCCGCCATAAGGGTGTATCTGGAAGAAGAAGACGTGCCGCCCTACCAAACCATCATCACCCACTTTGCCATCATCACCCATAGAATCTATAGACCACGAATCCATCCCCTAACTTTTTTTTCATAAATGCTATCTTCATAGGTCCTCTCACTTATCAACGTGATAATGAGGACCCATCTTCTCTTCCCCTTTTGTATCCGGACATGATCGAAGAGGATTCGCCTTTGATTAATGTTGTTGAATGCGGGATGACGACTCCATCCTCACTTACCTTGGCGCGGATGATTCTTATATTCAACAGAGCCTTACCATCGAAACCCAAACCATACTGAGCAGATCTACTATAGAAATCAACATCCACACTGAGAGGAGGATCCTCACATTGTGAAGATTGGACAATCCCTTAACACATCGTAACAAGCCGCCTTTACTACCTTTCTCCGTGCTCGCATGACCAAGCTTTCGCATGGTCTTACGCCGACATGCCGGGAATTGATCCTACCATTGCCGTCCATAACATCACCCTAAACCCCAATTCCAAACTAGTCAAAGCAGAAATTGAAAAATGCATCCACGCATTGCTCTCTTAGTCAAAGAGGAGCTCCAAGCTGACTCCTTTCTGTTTCCTTCATCTTGCTTTATTGACTATCCTCGATGGATTTCTAACATCATACCGCTCACTAAAGCGACAGGGGGACTTCGGATATGCACAGTTTACGGGATCTTAACCTCGCTTGCCCTAAGGATGACTTCCCTTACCTAGCATTGACCAACTTGTTGATCTAAGCTGCAGTCATGAGATCTCTCTCTCATGGATGGCTTTTCGAGATCTGACCAAATTTTGGTTGCCGCCGATCAACACAAAGCTGCCTTCATAACTCCTTGGGAACCTTACATTATCGTGTCATGCCATTTGGCCTTAAGAATCTTTGGTGCTACCTATCGGCGGGCTATGACCTACATTTTCATGACATTATGCACACTATCCTTGAAGATTATGTCGACGATCTTCTCGGCAAGTCTAAACATCGTAGTGAACATCTTGATGTTTTAACCATTATTTTTGATCGCTTTGTTACTGATATTTTGTCCGCCTTGACCAAAGAAATGTGTCTTTGGTGTTCTTTCGGGAAAACTTCTTGGCTTTATCGTATCTTTGTGTGGCATTGAGGTCGATCCATCTAAAGTCAAAGCTATCCTGAAATGCCCCCACCCAAAATCTCAAACAATTGCGTAGTTTACAAGGTAAGCTCCAATCTATCCGACGTTTCATCTCCCAACTTTCGGATCGATGTCAACCTTTCCATCACCTCCTTAAAAAGGACATTGCCTTTCAATGGAGTGAGGAGTGTCACCAAAGCCTTGAAGCTCTCAAATCCTATCTCTTGCAGCCACCCATGCTTATCCCACCCAGACGACCGCCCTTTCTACCTTTATCTTTCCGCCACTTGACCATGCTTATAGGTGCTATGCTCGCACATTGGGATTTGGCATGACGAGAACAGGCCATTTATTATATAAGTCGTACCCTCGTGGATTATGAGACTAGGTATACACATGTAGAAAAATTGTGCCTTTCCTATCATTTGTAGCCACCAAACTCCGACATTACCTCCTGAATCACAAAACTTTTGTCATCACCAACACGGACCCCATTCATTATATGTACGCCAAACCGCATCTAAACCAACGTATCGCTCGATGGCTTATGCTCCTCGCTGACCTTGACCTTGAATTCGTAAATAAATGCAGAAGTCAATCAAAGGACAAACTCTTGCGAGACCAACTTCGGAGGCCCCTTTACCTGGGGAACAATTTACCAATTTTACCTTCCCCGACGAACTCATCGCCACTCTTTCACTCCGGGAAGAGTTGTATCAAATGACCCTCTTCTTCGATGGATCTAAATGCCAGCGCGGCGGAGGAGCCGGCGTTGTTCTCATTCCTCTCGATGCTGAACCTATGCCTCTTTCATTCCGGCTTGATTTCCCTTGCACTAATAATACAGCGGAATACGAGGCCCTTGTTCTGGGTCTCCAAGTTGCGTTACACTTAGGCATCAAATCTATCAACATTTTTGGCGACTCTCAATTGGTAGTCAATCAAGTTATGGGTGTCTACCAATGCAAAAATGAGGAACTTCAAAAATACAAACACTACGTGGATTCACTTCTAGCCTTATTTACTCACTATTCTATACAAACCATTCCACGCTCCACTAACAAATTTGCGGACACTATGGCTTGCTTAGCCTCGCAAATTCCCGCCGCTGTTGACTACAATTATTCGTCATGGTCCAACAACTTTTGTCCCATCCTATTCAACCCGGTAGTTTATACGATAAATCTTTTGTGTCTACTAGTTCGCAGGATACCCGGTACCACCAATTTCACGACTACCTTACAATCTCTGTCCTCCCACTTTGACCTTACTAGTAACGCAAGCGTGTTTTTCTTAAAAGTGTTTCACGTTATGTTGTCATGGGGGACTCTCTATAAACGTGGCTTTGATGGCATCCTCCTTTCGCCGCCTAATCGGCGTGGAGGCCACTCATACCATCCAACGAGGTCCATGATGGTATTTGTGGTGGACATTTAGCGGCCTTGCTGTGGCCAAACGAATCCTTCGCCTTGGTTATTATTGGCCTACTCTCAATAACGCATGTTGGCATTACGAATATGTTAAGCGTTGTGTTATGTGTCAAACAACATGCCAATCTTCAACATACTCCTAGCCACCGCTCTAGGTTGCTTGAGATCTTTGGCCCTTCTCATGATGGGGTTTAGACCTTATTGGTGAGATTCACCGAAACCTCTTCACAACGTCACCGTTGGATAATCACGAATGACCGAATATTACACAAAATGGGTGGAGGCTATTCCACTCATTTCAATCAAAAAAGAAAAAATTGTCGAATTCATTAACCATCACATTATCTGTCGTTTTGGTATTCCTCATCGCCTAATAACAGATAATGGTAAATCTTTTAAAAACAAGTTGTTACAAGACCTTTGTGACAACTTTGGTATCAAACTTAGTTTCTCATCACCTTACTATCCACAGGCCAATGGTCAGGCTGAATCTTCTAATAAAACCCTAACCAAAATCCTCATGAAAGTTGTCAATGACTCCGGCAAAAATTGGCACGATCACATTCCCTTTGCCCTTTGGGCTTATCGTACTAGCATTCGTACCTCTACTAATGCCACACCTTTTTCTTTGGTATACGGTACCGAGGCTATTTTGCCTCTCGAAATACAAATACCCTCCCTTAGAATATCTCTTCAGGATATTCTCACCAACGATGATTTCCACCAAGAGCGAGTTAGCCCAATTGGAGCTTCTTGACGAACGCCGTCTTACAGCTCTTGATCACCTTCAAATCTATCAAAAATGCATTAAACGTGCTTATGATAAGTGACTTCATGAGCGTACCTTTAAGGTTGGTGATCTTGTCCTCAAAGAGAATCAACATGTAACCAAACTAGAAAAGAGCAAACGTGGAAAATTTGCTCCCAATTGGATTGGGCCTTATATAATCACTCACACCTATGGATCTGGTACTTATCGTTTAGCTTCGCTTAATGGTAAACCTGAGCCTGAGCCCCTTAATGCCTTGCATCTTCGACCATTCTATTGTTGAAATTAGTGTTATATCACTTCTTATCCGCCTACTGCTCGTCCCTTGAGCTCCCATACCACCACATGCACTTGTTTCCTACATCTCGAAATAAAATCAAGCTCACCTCTCACCTCCCCTTAACGATGCCTTCCCCTTTTTAGTCTAGTCCATGACTTCAACGTATTAAGATAAGCCGTATTCTTATGGGATTTTCTTGAGTCAAACTTCCTACTAAACTAGATGCTTCACGCTAAAAAGAACATCTAGTCATCTAAATTAAATATAGACTACTCCTCGAAGGACAACTATATGCCAAATTATTGCTGCTTTATTCTCTATGATTGCTCTCCTGAAGAGACAGTACTATGTACTAAAATCACATCTGCTACTTATAAATAGATTTGCTCCCTCGAAGGACAGCTATACACAGTCGACCTCTACAGCGAAGCTTCTCGCATCGATTAAGCTTCGTGAAGACCTCAAGAATAATACAATCAATATCCCTTGTAGACTTCCCGCATCGATCAGTCTACATTCAATAAACTAAAAGCCTCATTCAAAAGGAATTTTGAGTCATGGACTTGTCTATTTAGGGTAGGTTCTCTTTCGTCAGAACACTCACTTTGTAATAAGTTCTCGAACCTCGGCTATACCATCCACCTCACCTCACTATTTGTTTCAACTCAAGGGATGTAATGCACGCTCGATATATTGTGATCACACAACTCTTTTCACCTATTGACTTCTCATCTATGCACGGTACCTGGGGCTCCAAGCTCGTTCTACGTTGTGTGGTTTGTTTAGCTCTTTTCACCTACGGAGCACTCTTTCTGCTTTGCCTCGCATCTAGGATTGTGTGTTGACCTTAATCAGGACATGGTTCCCTTCTACTTGGGTAGGCTAACTTTCGCTTCCCTTATACCTTTTACAACATCACCAATTCATTACCAACACCATCAACCTTACCTTTACCAATCTTAATATTTTTACCAACCAACCAATTGCCTAAACCGTACCAAATTGCCTGAATTCGCCTCTCCCTGATCCTAAGGGAGAACTACATCGGTCTGAGGCCCCTCCTTGCTTTGTGCAATGGGCTATGTAGGCAGCACTTCGGAGACATGGGGTCTCCCAAGGTTAGCTCGACCATCCCCTACCATAACCTATCATGTGTGGTAAATATAAATATTTTTGTGTATTTCTATTTAATCACATTCCTCTTTATCCTTTTTCAAAACACAAAAGTCAAAACGAAAACATTCTTATTATTATCGTAACTCAAATCAACATACATATTCAGTTTTATTTAGATGTTAAACAAATACATCTTCTCTATCATCGACACGCAGGTCGACATCCTTATTAATTCTTATACCTTGCTAACATTTATTTAGACCCTTACGCCTCATCCAGGAACTAGGTGAGGATCGTGATCGTTGACCCCTCGCCTTGGGCCTCTGCTCCTCAAAGGTACCACGGCTATTGGTACCGCCCACTAATCTGCCAACCTCTCCGTAACATATGAATACACCTCTCGCATGGAGGACTCCAGCCTCTAGTCTCTCGCCCGTGACTCATGACCACTAACAATCCTCTTGTCTCATTCACCTACGTTTGAGAGTGTGAACCAACGCTGTGCGCAGACGATCCTCTCTGCTGTAATCACCGCTATGTCGGGACGATCACGTACACCTTGCAGCTCTGTTACCCACCATAATCTATAAGCCTCATCGTTCTGCATCCATTACCCGCGATCGGGGCTGCTACTTCTTCGGGACCTTCTTCGGAGGTGTTGGGCCGGGAGGTGAGAATCTTTGCCTCGCGTCGATCCTCATATATGGTCTATAAGCCGGGGTATATCCTACAAATCAAATTGTCGCCATACGCGATCTATAGGAATCCTCTCATATTCATCTCGGCCGTGCCCATGATCCACCTCATTCGCTCTACACCCCTTAACTCCTCGGCTATGCTCTTTGTTACCATATAGTTACCATACGACCTCCAATGAGATATGTCCGCAACCGTCACCCCTCTCCCATACACACTGTAATACACAATATCACCGTCACGGCATGGGATCTTGCCTCTTGTTCTGCCTCAACCCGGGCGTACCGAATCCCAACCTCGCCTCGGTCTCTCCTGCTGGATGGATCGGCCTCACGAGTCACACACAAACAATGTGCTCATAGGCCCAACAGTGTAATAAGTATGAGCAATCCAAAGTGTAGCCCCTGTGATTTCGCTCTACAAGCCCATAAACCCCTGTATAACTCCGCCTAAATACGAGGTGCCCATGCAAAAGTCACGTTCCTTTCTATCATCTCCCGGATAACACACATCAATGCCTTTGAAATCTTCCCCCTTCCGCCTCGGTAATGCATAATACCCTACCGCTATCATTAATATTATCGCTGCTAACCTTGTTTCCTCGGGATGTGCCATACATTACCCCATACGTAAATGATAAACCTCATTGTTGTGTCAAATCTCGTGCGTATGGACCAAATCATCGTGGTTATCGCTCCCGTGCTTTGCGCATTAGGTAGTGCACGATATCTTTGGTTCTCATGTAATAGGGAGTCTCAAAATACGGAACACATCTTCCGATATTCTTTTGTCATCTCCCTGTTGGCGAGATAAAAGGTATTTGTCTCGAGGATTCCATCTCTCAATCAACGCTGTAACATACCATGGTTACGTGTGATTCGTGAATAATAACGGTTCCACTTAACCCCAAACGATTTATCAATGTCCATTCTTACCGGTGTTACATCCGCTCGGATTCGTGACAACAATGCCATTTGCACACTTATCATTCATCCTCAACCTCGTCGCCTCGCTGCGTACACCAAAACAACAAAAAACCATTCAATCCGTCAGGAGTTTTTCAAACATTCGGAAATTCCTCCGATGCAGGTATCGGTTATACATAACTATGTCGATTTTGATGCAGAATCGACACCGGTTCTCCTAACCGCATTATCGGTCATCGCCAATTACATACATCTTGCCTAAAACAACCACCTACGATAATAAATTGATCGTTTATTTCTTTCTATATACACTGAGACATACCCAAAACCCCGAATTACCTACCCCATAACACTCACCTCATCTATACCCCTGGCTATCATGTTGTCTTTCTCATATCTACTTACCTATTCTCCTCTAGCTCATTCCCAAAACATGCAGTAGTTAAATCACAAACAAGTGATACCTCTTGGGTTCAGCAGCACTTGAGGGCCCTTGTCTTCCCTCTTGTCCTCGCCTGTTTGGATGCTTCTCCTCGTTCTGCCATGATCACCACCCTTTTCAACTTTGTCTTTATGCCTTCTGAATCTCGGATCACATTCACTTTCCTTGTCTCTTTTCTCCTTATCACTCAAATCTCTCATGCAAAAACTTGTCTCGGTCATCAAAAAGCGCCGCGTTCGCGTATTTAACGTCTTGCATGGCTCTAAAATTAAAACTTAAGTTGCCACCTAGCTTTTCTATTTTTAGAAAAGCTCGGACTAAATAACCGGTAGATCGGTTACTTAACCGATATCGGTCTATCATCTACCGATATCGGTTCCATAACCGATATCGGTTACACACCTATCTTTTCTCAACGGCGTTCTTTTCTTCATTTCTCACCTAAATTTCCGCGCCCGCCTCTTTTCCCGCATAAACAACACAATTTACCACATTTGTTCATCCACCACACATAGCATTACAATCTCATTAACATCATTTATTTTATACAAATACACAAACCATCAACACGGATACAAGAAACTATCAATCGATACATCATTTGGATCCAACTCATCGATTACATATATCACAATGTCACAAAAACCACCAATTCATCACATAACATGACATTCATATATACGTACAAAAATAAAAACATCAAGATCATCCATCTATCAACATGTCAATTAAACTCATCACACATTCTATATATTACCAACCATTAACCAAATATTTAAACACATTTTGAACACCTCTTGCATGTGGATCAAAACATCGTCTCTATATATATATATACAAATTTTCAAAAATACAATGTGCCCTACATCGGGCCTCTGTGATCTCCTCATACAACAAAGCCGCACGCAGCCGCGATAATCACGTCAAAAATCTCGGCTCGGCTCGGCAGCCGGTCCTCGTATCAAAAATAGCTATATACTTCGGCTCGCAGACCGGTATCACTATACAACCCCCTACTCGCTCATGGCAGTGTCTATAATAAATGAATGAATGAATACATGAATAATACATAGGCACGCAGCCTCTATCAATACACCGGTTCGGCAGCCAGGTGCCCATCTCTAAAATACAACAACCATGTCAGGATCTCTCGGCTCTCCCACCCGCCCTCGGCACCTCTCCTCGCTGGTCCCTGTGGTGCCTCTCGCCTCGCCGTCACGGACACGCCAGGTGCCGCATTGCTGCCTCCTGAGATCTCTCGGGTGTGAGAGGTCTCGCCTATGCCTATGTATAAGCTGATACTCGACTCGTGCCATCAAGAATATCCCGATAATATCGGGCCTCTACTCTAACCTCCATATAGCGCTCTCGAGCCACTGGTATTTGAGGCTGGGTGGTCCCTGGCACCTCTGACCAATGCCCCCGAGCTTGTGCTTGTGCCTTTGGTGGTGCCTGTGGTTAGCCATGTGGTGCGGTACTGCTTCTTGCCGTGCACTGCACTGTGGTACGTGGTGCCGTGGTGGTAGTCGCCGTGCTTCGTGCTCGAGCTGGGCTAGCGCCTCGTAAGACACCTATCTCGTGCTCAGTGCTGCATTTTAGCCTGCCTGTAAGAGCTACACTCGACCTTCGAGCTGATCTCTCTCTCCTATCAGCTGTGGCAAGTGCTGGCGTGCGGCGATCTTATCCTGCAGCCCTCTCGCCCTTCGCCCACACACTGTATGCTCCGTGCTCCTGCACCAAAGATCATCTACACCTCACCTGTTGACCTCTCCGCTACCAATCTGGATCCAAAGGTAGTGCGGGTGGTGGGGCTCTACATCATCCCTCTGTGATGCGAGGGAAGGGAGGTGGCTCGTCTGTCGCGGACCCCATCACTGCGTACCCTCTCAGTGGGTATTCTGCTCGTGCTCTCTGGCCTTCGCCTGCTGCTATCGAGAATGTGTAATGGATTAGGCATTGTGTAAGCGAGCTCCTCTGCTGGGTGGTGACCTCGTAGGGTCTCCATACAATGTCCACTGTTGTAAGGCCCTCTGTGAAATGTCTATAAGACGCCACATCCCGACTGCGCAACTAAACCGCCGTGGTGCCCACGACCCCAACCACCTCACGAAAGCCATATCGGTATATGACTGACTGTACAGGCGGCCGCTAGGGTAACCCTCTTTGGCACATACATATGATGTGCTCGTATGCCCAACAATGCAACAAAATGTACAAGTAAATACCGATCGCCTCCTCGGCGAGTAGCCCCATAGACTCACTGTCGTACACCGCAGATATACTTTGGTGCCTGGGCGTAACAGGTGTGGTCCTCCACCATCTCAAAGCGGCAGCACCCCCATCAATGCTCGTGGGAAGTGGCCTCCTCTCGAGTCCGGGAGGGCGAAGCAAGTGATCCCAACCATCATCAACACAACCGGCCGTGTCTCGTGTCGATGCGCACGGTACATGTCACCGCACTCCGATACTCGTGCTTTATGGTAGGTCGATACAGCGTGGCTGCGTCCCCAAAGGCTTGCATCCTCAGTATCTTAGTACATGGGGTTCCAGCGAATCTACGGAAGACTTGCCTCTCCTCGATAGGTAAGAAGGATGCGATACACATCCTCGATGTGACGTTCATCTCCCGGTCGGGAGATGGAACACATTGGTCGCGGATCCCATCTCTCGATGAGGGCGACCATCGCCGTGATCTCTCTCATCGCTCGCTCTGTACTCTGGACTCACCGAGTCCCACCTCGCGCATGATGGCCCAATGAGCCGCGATATGCGTGTGGCCTCATCCGCACCAACAATGGGGCATCCTATCCCGCATCGTCCCGCCGACGTGCTGCAAAACCAACCCACATCCTTAGACCTACTCTTTATTACAACATCTACTTTATCATCTAAACACCCTTTTTATCCCCGACCATACTCCCCGACTCTCTACCACCCTCAGCACCCTACCACCCTAAAAACCCAAACCATCCCACCTAAAACCAACAAAAACAAAAACCCAAACAAAACACATGCAACCCAACCCCAACACAAAACCAACTCCCACCCAAACCCCAACCCAACACCCACACATGACCCACAACCCAACCCCAAAACCCAAAACCCAACCCTACACCAAACCCTTCTCCCACCTCCAATTCAAACCCAACCCCACCCTACACCAAACCCTTCTCCACCCCTAACCCAACCCCCACACAAACCCTTCTCCCACCTCCAACTCAAACCCAACCCAACCCTACATCAAACCCTTCTCCACCCTAACCCAACTCCCACACAAACCCACACCCACCCACAACCCAACCCAAAACCCAAAACAACCAACCCACCCACACAACCCACAAAACACACAAGCCACCGACGCGTGCCGATACATGACTGATGTCGGTCACCAACAACACTCCTTTCCCTAAAATTGTGTGGACCGATGCAGGCCGCTTAGTGACCGACATCAGCCATCTTCTCCCGAGCCGAACCCCATGCGCGACCCCAAAACCCATTTTTACCTATTTCTTCCCATCTACCCACCCAAATACCCTAAAAACTTACCCACCTACCACCTTAGCCTATCTAGCCTATCTCACCCTCTCCCTTTTTCAAATCATTTCCATTTTCTCATTATTTCCTAAAAAAGGTTAATTCCTACCCAAACCCCCAATTTAGCATAATACAACCAAATCACCAAATTAAAGAGTTTCGAATCTACCCGAATGATGACACGTCGTCGTGGTGGGATGGGTGGTGGCGGTCCAGCTGGTCCAGCCCCTCCAGCTCCTCCTGCCTGTGCCATGGCTCTAATCCTGATCTGCTGGGTCCCCGGCCAATCAACTGCTGCCTCCTCCTTAATCGGGCCCACTATCAACTCTCTCCGCCAATACAATAGCTCCACCTCACTCAATCAAGCCTCTAATCTCAACTCTCCACGTCAGACAAGTCGATTTGGTTTGCAAATAACAAAAGTGACAATGACAAGCCGTATTTTTTCTTTTTTATAGGTTTTTCACCTTTCACCGATATCGGTTTTATTTTTCCCTAAGGAACCTGTATCGGTCCCTTAACCGATATCGGCCATGCGAGAATCGACATCGGTTCTCTACCCAACTTTCACCCCATTCTTTGCCCTTATTTACTCCTTGCCTCTTTTTCACCAATATCGCCTCTATCCACCTTTGCGCACACCATTTGTTCACTTGTCCGGCTGACCTCGGCCTCAACCTACCTATTTGGCCCGACCCAAGGCCTCGCCCTACCAATTTGGCCCGACCTAAGGCCTCACCCTACCTATTCGGCCTGACTTAAGGCCTCAACCTACCTATTCGGCCCGACCAAGGCCTCGCCTACCAATTTGGCCCAACCCAAGGCCTCAACCTACCGGTAATAGCCCGACCCAAGGCCTCGCCCTCACTATTGGCCCGACCCAAGGCCTCCCTTTACCCTTCTGGCCCGACCCAAGGCCGCATGACCCAACAACTTGGCCCGACCCATGGCGCACCACTTCCATCCCTTACCCAAAATCAACACCATACACTTTTATCCACCCATCCCAGTAGTTTTTTGTCAATCGAGCTCACTGTTTGTGTTTTAGCATGATTAAGGTCCTTGACTTGATACGTCGACCAACTTTTCCCAGGACCTAGACCGTGGACGTTTATCTCAACCAAACCAACCTTTTGGTACTGCCGAACATGCCTAAACGTTCCTGTACCTTACCTGTTATATACCCTGGGGCTACTTCCTATGCCTTGGATACCAGGATTATATCACCCTTGTTTGGATAAACTATCGACCTTTGCCTCTGCACTGCTGGTTTGCTCGTCAAATCATGTACCCTAGTCGTACTATTGCATTTCAATATGCGTGCAGCTTCCTTAAACCTACCCCACCATCTTACAATCCCCTCTACCCCATTTACCCGTTATCAACCCTATCCCTGATTTCTCGTTCACTCAATCTGTGATAGATTTGAGGGGGATTACCTATACCCTTAACAGGAGTAACCACTTCATATTATTGTCCGTGCAGCTTTACAAAATAAGCTACACGACAATAAATGGGCTAATGTAGACACCAAATGTGTGTCTGACCCTTGTGACCCCATCTCATCTCGCATGATCTAACCTCATCACCTAAACCTTACACAATTATTTATTAATTACCTTATAATTGATAAATCCACATCACCTTACCCGCCACCTCACTTTGCCACCTCATCATGACCTAGCCCTAACCCTAAACTAACCTAATTAAGACCCATGACTTGGTCTAGACTCACATCCATAACTAATGCCTCCTTACTCGCACCCAAAGCCGACCTTCTAGCCACTTGACCAAGCCCGCAACTGATCTCTCGGGAGAAAAGCAGGGAAGGTGGGCTATTTTACTAAAAATAGCCTACTTTTTCCTTCACCGATGCCGTTGCTTTACTCTGCCGTCGGTTACATAACCGCCATCGGTTCCCTATAAATGGGCTCCCAAACCAAAACAACGGATCGGAATTTCATTTGGGAGATCGGTCGAATGATTTTGAAACACGAGAGATCATTGGGAGCGAAAAGCAGAGTCCGAGATCTTCACTTAACCAAGTTGAGAGACGAGTGAAGAAACCGAAGTGTTTACAACCAAGGAGATCAACTTGCATCTTTGTCAAGCACGAGTAAGTCACATCTTGCATGTCCTCTCGTTATAACATTTCTTATGCTCTGTGAATTTCAGTCCTCCTAAATCCATCTCGAATCCATTACCCAACGTGCATTGCATCTAGCTGTCATTCTTTTACCTCTCATCATCTCATTTCCTAAATATCATCCACAAACCAGCCTTACAAACACCATAGCTACTAAGAAGATCACAGAACCCACCGGTATCGGTTATCCATAACTGCAGCACGGTTGTCTGTAATCGCCATCGGTTCCTCTCGATCAAAACCGAGAAAACCAGCCTTTCCCTACCGGATTCAACGAAACAACTTAATTGATATCTTACGGTCTTTTGTGTTAATTCATATTAGCGAGGGAACCACCACCTTTGAAGGAAGTTTTATATTTCACAGGCCCAAGGCGTTTCCTCATTTATTGTTTAATCAAAATCTTGTGGTCTTGTGTTCTTATTTGGAGGTAGTCCTTCCAAGACAAAAAGGAGTTCTCCGATCGGCTAACCCGATCTTTCTCTACAGTCGCGCACACCATCTCGACATTCAATCGCGAGGTATTCCTCCTAACCCTAACCTCATCACATTTCTAAAAGGAATGAAAGGATAGAAAGCAACTCTATTCCCGGAAGCTTGAAACATTCCGAGCGAAACATTTGCCTTTCAATTAGTCGATATACCCTAGTATTGACTCAGAAGCCCTCTTCTAACCACTCAAAATCACCCCCTTCACCTCTACAACAACGCAACAATGCTTCAAAATCTTATCCTAGCCTCCTAATTCACACCTAATAAGTTGATTAAGGCTCCCATATCATAATCACTTGTTAATTCACTAATTATGATTAGAAAAGCTTAATCATGATTAGCAATTCTAATCTTATTTGGGTCATTAGTCCCACATGCACCAAAATGCAATTTTTCCTCGAAGTGGAAACTATAAAATAGATTAAGTATTAACCCTAAAACTTTACTTTGTACTTTGATTAGTAGCCTCATATAATACATATGTTAAAGAGCCCAAACTCCTTTAATGTTATACAAGCTCATCTCTTTCCTAAAGCCTTCATGGTGATTAGTAGGAAGGGTATCTTGCATTACATTATAGTCTTTTGTTAGAGATACCTCTTCATCATTAATAAAGTAGCAACCAAACCCTTTTGATTTCCCCTTAGGTTTATTTAGGCCTATTTTAGGTAATTCAATCATATTAGTACTCATGCATAGATGTAGTTTTATTCAATTTCATATGTTATGTTATTAAGCTTCTATCTTAATGTAGTATTCCTTAGATTTGCACTTATTTTAGATCATTATGGTGTTTTATCTTGTTATAAATTAGTTGATTTGTGTATTTTATTTATTTATTTATTGTCTTTTTTGAAAGGTGGGACCAAAAAGGTCATTCGTCATGATAAGATCCAACAACAATGTTCATGATTTACTTGATAAGGGAGATTAGGCATGTTTGCTTATTAAGACTCATATGATCATTGATCTCGATGATCGTGGTGAGTTCATACTCAATAGATGATTGTGTTTTATCGTGAAATGTGGATTTTGGAAATGAGAGATTGAGTTCCCTATCGAGAAATTTATGCACTTCTCGACATACTTAGCAAGTGTGTTGGTGTGCATCTTTGAATCACGAGCCTTCTAAGCTACATTCACAACATTCACATTGTTCTACTTCGTTTAGAACATCCATGTGTATAAGATTTCCTTTTCACCATGTTTGTAAACACCCTTTTCCCCTTCGAAAAAAAAAAATTCCATTTCTTTCTATCATGTGCTTCTTAACCAATTTACGCTAGGGGCATCCTTGCTCCTTCCTATCACGTCATCAAGATTACGTTCATCATCATGTTGAACCTATCTATATTTTCCATGATCCACCTGCGCATGAAGCGTTTTCCTTTGAATACTCCCACCTAATGTTGGGGCAATTTCACATCTTCACTATCTTGCGCAAGCATGTGGCATTCTTCCCTTGTACATCCCATCTATCATTGGGGCATCCATGTTTCTTCGCTTCCTGTACATAGCTTCAAAAATCTATAAAATCAAAAACATTCAAATACGTTTCAAAAATTAAAAACATTCAAATATGTTTCAAAAATACCAAAACATTCAAATATGTTAGTTGGAAAAATCAAAACATCTAAATAATCATCAAAAATTCAAAAGAAATTATTAAAATCAACACAAAATGCAAAATTCAAAATTTTACAAAAATTGGTAAAAAAACAAATACACAACTATATCTTGTATCAATTGCATTGTCCTCGAACATCGAAATATGTCTACAAAAATATCTTTCTACGATTCTTGTTTGTTCTAGTCTCAAATGACTTATGGATCATTGTGATCTACTTCCATTAACAAAAGTCGGTTGCATACTATGTTGGTCCTCCCAGTGTAGCGTTGAGTTATCAAGGATCGTGTCGTAGTGCACGAAAGCTTTTCCATGGGATTTGCTTGCATGTATCCTTTCTTGGGGCACCATTTTTAACCCTTTTGTTACAACACAAACATTTGGGAATTACATCTTGATAACAAAAACATTGGTGCAACTATCTTAAACGTTGTTTGTTTGAGTGCATATGATTGTACTAGTTTCTCTGTTAGGTTATTTGGTTTACTTTCTCATATTGCATTGCATTGTGTATGTTGCATTGAGTTAGATATAGTTTTACTTTCTCGTATTACATTACATTATGTATGTTGCATGGAGTTACATAGTAATGGACAACTATTAGTAATTTAGCTTTTCATGTTATCTTACATTTTTGTTCATTTCAATAAAGGTCGATGATGTAGACCTAGGGGAAAAATGATATAACTAGGTTGCTTATTGAAAGGTTGGATGCAAAGATTGGGCTTGTCCTATATTCTTCATTACTTATTTCTTCTCCATTATCATTTATTACCATTACTAATTTTTCTTATAAAACTCACGGGGAAATAAACAACCATGTTTATCCCTATTCTTATTCCTTCTAAATACCCAAGGGTTTCGCGCCCGTTCTAACCTATTTTCTTCTATCCATTTCAATCATATTTTCAATCGTCGATTGACTTCTTCTATCACCCCATCAACACTTGAGGGGGCATCCTTCATTCCACTAAGTTTTCTTCAAATATTTACTTGTTTATGCTTGTCTACTATATTTGAAGTGAAGTCACTTACTTCATCTCAAACAAGGGAAAATGTAGACACCTAAATTCCACTTTTGTAATCTTATTTCCAAACACACACAAATCACTCACATTCTTGCCAATTCTTCTCTAATGAGTGATATTTTCTAATTAACTAACGTTTCTTACCTCTTTTTCTAATTAATATTGCTTTGTTGATTGCGCAATCTTGCTTACATTCAGGATGCCACTTTATGGTGAATCGTAACTCAAAACCCTCTTCAAAACAAACAATTAGCATTTATAAGCTAATTAAGCCTATTTTGCCTTTGACTTGGTCAATATACCCTAGTATTGACTCAAACCCCTCTTCCAACCACTCAAAATCACCCCCTTTACCTCTACAACATCGCAACAAGCTTCAAAAGCTTATCCTAGCCTCCTAGTTGACCCTAAGAGGTTGATTAAGGCTCCCACATCATAATCACTTGTTAATTCACTAATTATGATTAGCAAAGCTTAATCATGATTAGAAATTATAATCTAATTTGGGATTTTAGTTCCACATGCACCAAAATACAAGTTTTCCTCCAAGTGAAAACTATAAAATAGATTAAGTATTCACCCTAAAACTTTACACCATACTTTGATTAGTAGCCTCATATAATACATATGTTAAAGAGCCCAAACTCCTTTAATGTTATACAAGCTCATCTCTTGCCTAAAGCCTTCATGGTGATTCGTAGGAGGGTATCTAGCATGGCATTGTAGTCTTGTGTTAGAGAGACCTCTTCATCATTAATAGAGTAACAACCAAACCCTTTTGATTGTCCCTTAGGTTTATTTAGGCCTATGTTAGGTAATTCAATCATATTAGTACTCATGCATAGATGTAGTTTCATTCAATTTCATATGTTATGCTATTAAGCTTCTATCTTAATGTAGTATTCCTTAGCTTTGCAATTAGTTTAGATCATTATTGTGTTTGATCTTGTTATAAACTAGTTGATTTGTGCATTAGATTTTGTGGTGCTTTCACCACCCCTTCCATCTCTTCATCCAACTAGACATGCATTCATATCCTAACATCTTAGTTTCTTGAAAACAATATAAATCTGCACCTTGCTCAATAGCTAATATCTGAGCAAGGAATTGTTTATCAGGGGCGTTCATGCCCCTGATTTTCCAAGATAAAATTTTCATACCTTCTTCGGGGATGAGCCCTCCCTACTTATGGGTCTATAGAAGAAGCCAAGATCCTTATGTTTTCCTTCTGCCACTTCTGTATGGATCCTCCTCGCTAGGTTCGACCACCCCAGGCCGAATTCCTTCCCATAGTTTGGTGGACCTAGCCATTGTGATTTTGCAAGAGAACACTGACCTTCACATTCTAGACTGGCAGCAGAGTTTTCCCCCTTCACCTTCTTCCTTTGCCTCCCATTCTGGAAGAAGTCCCAACAGCTGATCATGCTCCGCACACCATCTATCCAAATTTTCCAAGGAGTCTTTGTGCCCGGCTTCAATGCCTTCCTTAATGAGAAAACGTAGATGAACAGATTCCTTCGTTACTGCGAGGTTTCCTTCAAAATCTCTTCAAGGATGAGACTTGTTTTCCTTTCATGCTCGGGCAATTGTTTTTAGCCTATATGAAAGATGGAAGTTATTCTATAGATCTCATCATTCAACCCGTCCCTAGGTGACGAGGTCGTCTACCCCTTCTCGTTGGGTCCAATCTGGGTTTTGCAGTCTTGCCTCAGATGCCCCACCTGATGACACTTGAAGTATTTAAAAAATAGTCTTTCATACTCAACTTACTGAACCCATTTTCCAAATGGGGTTTTAATGGTGATAGATTTAGAGAGGGGAACCACAATGCTCACAGAAATGCAAATCCTGGCGTAAGCAGCAAGATCATCATCCAAGGTCTTAAGATCTATCCTCACAATCCTCCCTAAAGAGCCACAATTTTTTTCCAGGATGCATGGATTCTAGTATTCAATAGGGAGTGCATACAGACGTACCCAAATCTACATTTCTTCCATTTTTACCATGCTTAGATCAAAGTTCAGGGTCCACTCTTTTAGAATCAGCTTGTCTTCCACGAAATACTTCTCCCTTCTGAGCAGGGTTTCCTCTTTCTAAGCTTAACTACAGAACATGAGCAGGAAGAATCCTTTTGCTATTAATTAGATATGCAGCCCACTCCCCACTAATCCTCGCACCACCAAATGATGCTATCATTTGAAAACTTCCTTCTTACAAACTTTTCCACAATCGCTCTACAAGATTACAGATCGATCTGGGCTATAGATCCATTCTATACTCCCAAGGACATTGTGCATTGGGTAAGATTTAAGGTTTGTACCATTGGGATCCGCCTTATAGCGAGGGGTAGGCTTTGAAGGCTAGGAACTACTGATTTCTCCAGAAACCCTAGATCCATCTGGTTCATCAAACTATGCAACAAAGGAGAGAAATTTACATGACCAAATTTCAACCTTTTTTTGAATTTTAGTGAGCACCCACTCCCACATATCTCGAGGAGAGAGATGTACACCAAACAAAATACCCAAATAATGAGTAATCTTCCCATGTGGGAGGATGTTTCAAGTTGGGGGAATCCAAGATAGATTTGGGTCATTTTTAATGAATATCACTTATGTTTTATGGTTGCCATTTGGAACCAGATATGTCACAATAAATATCAAGTATTGCTTGAGAAGTAACAATCTCGTGTTCATCATTTCACAAAAATAGGAGAGATTCATCAGCAAAATGAGAGTTAAGAGCATAAGATCCTTGAGGAAGAGAAATTCCTTTAAGATCTCCTTGATGATGAGCTCGTAGGAGCATATAACCAAGAGCATCATCAGCCAGAATGGGGCAAGAGGGAAACCCTAATGAATTAAAAGTTGAAGGTCAAAGGAAGTTATGAGGTTGTCATTAACCATGACCTAAGCACATGCTTTGGTAAAAATCATTTGAATACATTATTTGAAGTGGGAACTGAATCCCAACCACTCGAGCATTTTGAGGATAAATTGCCATCATATCCGGTCATACGCTTTATCAAAATCAAGTTTTACCAATAGTGCGTATTGATGTAAATCTTTAGCCCATTGGAAAATTTACGACACATAAAGAAGATTATCCAAAATATATATGCCTTGTACAAAACTAGTTTTCTCTAGGTGAACAATATCTTGGGAAATCACTTTAAATTTCATAGAAATAGCCTTGCAATGATTTTGTAAGATACATTCAAAAGAGTGATGGGGGTGCCAACCACATATTTGATTCTTATTACTGGCTTTAGGAATAAGCTTGATCAGGACATGGTTAATGACAATCCCCAAGGATCTGTTGGCCTCCACTTATTTGTAGACATTAAACAAGTCCATCCAAACCAAGGGTCTTCTTAGTCCTCGTCACCCAAACCATTGTTTCAAGATTGGTAATAGTAAGTTGTTTCTCAAAAAGGTGACTAGTAGCCTGATTTACTTTGCAAGGGATACACCCATGCATCCATTCTTCAAGAAAGGATTCATACTCTTCAAGTTCATGTTCCTCTTTAAATGAATTACTTTAATGTTGGAAAAAAATCCTTCGATATCATCAAGTGAGTGAGACTCTCCCCTTTGTCTGAAATAATATGTGGAATGTGTTCAACTCTTTGTTTATATTGTGGATATTTGAAAAAATATTTAGAGTCGTGGTCACCATGTTGAATCCAAAATAGGTGAGCCCACATTCTTACACCTTGGCCCCTATAAATTCATACTTCCTAAAATCATCTTTAGTTTTGTAACAACAATTTGAAGCACGTTGTTGTGACGATGTTCCTCAAGAGCAATACGTTGTCAAATAAGATTGTGTCTAAGTTGGTTTTCTTTTTTCCATCTCTCCTTGGCCATAAGCTACCATAACCACAAAGAATCTTTACAGTTTTGGTCACTATTTCTTCCCACCATAGAATCCATCTTGTGGATGCAATACGACAAGGTTGCAACTCCCAAGCAAAGAAATATGAGGAATGCATTGTGGGGATGAAAGATGGGAAATATTAAGTTTGAAGGGAAGATGAGTGTGGGGGCAGAGGAAGGATCTAAACTAAAGGTGCAAGAGATGGGGAAATGATTAGAGAGAATCGTGTCATTAAATGTGGAAACGTATGGAAAGGAGAGAAGTGATTTAATAAAAATACTAACACAAAACCAGTTGATTCTGCTAAGCCTCCTTTGATACCCACTTTCATTGTGGAATTAGATGTGTTCAAATCTGCCCTCGGCTGAGTGGATTTTAGGAGGTGATTTTAACATGATTGAACACAAGAGAGACTGAAGTTGGCCTCAATTTTCTCCTCTCAACTCGATTTAATTCTCAACCTTGCTTCATTGTCATAACTCCCTGGGAGTCTTTGACCCTCTTTTTGGTTGCCCCAATACACGATCAAACAAGGTTAAAGTATTTGTTGCAAACCTCCTCACAAAAATACAAGTTATTGAATTCAAATAATCCAAGTACACTTTTCCTTTTAAAATAATTCTATGGTTATATCTAATGTATTATTGCATATATGAATTCAAGAAAACAAAGTTTCTCTCATGGTTGAACACCTCTAAACTTTCATATGTCATTGGAGTGATACCCCATGCAATGTCGTTCGAGTTTTGTCATCCCCAACTCGTCACTCTTTGTCTCGTGGCCACAATGGTAGTCAACAATAGAGTGGTTACCATAAAAAGCCACTTTCAAAGTGTCAATCTTGCAATCATGTTCATTGATCCCCGCAACGCTCTCCCCTGTCGAGTGGGGTGTCCAGTGCGCCTAGTTTTCACAAATAGAACCCTAGACACATTGGCACATCACTCATCCAAGGCTGAGCACTCACCCAAAGTGCACAAAGGTACCAGGTCCCTCTTTAGGGTTGTTATACAAAATGGTAGCATGATGAAGTAATTTGACAAACATATACACTTAGAAGCTAATCCTAAGATACAAAAATAGAGAATCGAGATCTAAACGGGTATGCACTTAAGTATAAACCATCAGAAATTAACAAAGATACAATTTAAGACATGTGATTTGGCCAATGATCCTCATATATTAATTAAGATCATAATACGTAAGCTCCATACAATGCTCGCCATGCGTGCATAGATTATTTACAATTAACCAGCCTCATGCACTCATGGATCTATATCCTTCACAACAACGTATATCGTTGTGTGCCCCTATATATCTCTCGTATATTTCTCTACATATATCTATAAGTAATTCATCACACATATATATAGGGTGGGGAGCTTTCCCTTCACCACCTAACTCTATCAAAATAGGTTGCATACTAATAATAGCCACACGCCTTTTTACGCTTATAGACATACATGCAAGTATGCTATCTATAGATCACCGATAGTTAACTATAGAGGTAAATCTATTCTTAGTTTATGTTCATGCAAGCGTGACTTGACATGCTCTTTGAAATCTCCACATAGGGTGGTGCAAGCAAGTCTCGACATCTCTTTGTGTGTTCCGCATGCCAACTCCTAAAAATAGATCAAATCTCTGAAATTGGCTAAGTCCCGAAGTCTAACTCTACATCTCCACATGTGACACCTTCCTATACCTTCACACCTTGGTTCCCTGTACTACTCTTCCACGCAGACTCGATGTGTGAATTCAACTAAGTGTTTCCTCTTACCAACATTACCCCACACTAATTGCATTGTCTCCCGAAAATGATGATTTCCAAAATGTAAAAGAATAGATGAATAAAGAATGGATAAATAAAGAATGAGGTATACACAAAACGCTCAAAGCTTAGGCTCTCCCTGCTTCATTCTCAAGGAGTAACTCTGGATATTCTACTTTTATATCTACCTCCAAGTTCTCCCACTTTGTCAATGTCATTCCCGCCTTATCCGGAACATCTACAATTATAGACTCCAACTCATCCATTGTCAATTTTCCTTGCTCATTTTGTATGACAAGCATTACGCTTGATATACAGGTTTTCACCCCTTCCAATATATCCATCTTCGAGAAATGAGCTTCCCAAGCTCATCCGGCCTCTCCTTATGCGGTGCATGTGCGCAGCCTAGTGCCTCGTGCTTTTCTTTACCAGTTGTCAACCAAATATGCGGCCTAGTGTTACATCCTTCAAGGATTTTTGTACTTCATTCTCCTCCTCCAATGTTATGATCACAATAAGTGCATCCGGAGCGGTGTAGACTATCGGTGCATGGTCGGATTTCTTAAGCTCATCACGATGGCTTACGGTGAGGCCTTCATACGTAGAAATCTTTCTTACTATTGCTATGTGTGCCTTCTCCGCCTCTCACGTTGGGTCCTTAGGCGTCTCACTATGTGTGCCTTCTCATCATTCAAAGCACCAAATCGATCATGGCCCGCACATAATGCATTGTTGAGGGAAACTCCTTGGAACCTGTACTTCCAAGTGTGGGTGTGCTTTTATTACATCATCACCAATCTCCTCAGCCATATCCAAAAAGGTGTCATACTTCCTTTTAATCAGTCCTTCTCCTCATGTTAGGTGCTCAATTTCCACATCCTTGGCCTTCACTCCTCTTGCGGCACCTTAATAGTAGCAGATTTATCGACATTCCTTCTTCCTACCTCGAGGATACCTTTATCAAGGCATTACTCACCTACTCATCTTTCATCACCATAGGCTTGATAGTGATGTGCCTTATTTCTGGTGCCTTCTTCAATCTCCTTGAGACACAGGACTCTTCTCCAAAATTGAAGTCTGGCTCATCCATGTGAGTGTGTATGGACCAAGAGAGTTGCTTCCATGTACGCACCATTACCTTAGTCTCTGGCCCATGAGTGCCCATCTAAATAAATATTTCGCTCGATGGTGCTCCGGAACCGAGCATGAATTATCATCTTTGGGTCTTCTATGTACCCCATGGCCTGTGCTCGTATCCTCTCCGGTTCGATGAGATATTGGGCCCCTAGGAATGACCGCATCAAGGTTAGGGCTACAGATGTATCCCCGCCCTTGTCTTACGTATCTCCGCTTGTTATCCTTTTCCTTCTACCTCCATTCTCTCCTCTTCCTCGTGCTAAGGTCCTTCTTATTTTGGAGATGAGGGTGCTTTCTCCACATATTTTTCTGTTTCCTCTCTAGCTTGAGCTTCCACCTCTTCTTCTCCTCTAGCTCCTTCACTTACTAGTTTTCTGTTTGCACCCTTTTGCACTTGAATACCCTTTTGAATCTTTGGTCACTCTACCCTTCTCCGGTGGCTCCTTCTTCCTACGAGGTTCCCATGTGCTCCTTATCCTTTTGGCCCGATGGCTACTTTCTCCCGTGCACCAAGGCACCGTTATCCTCCCGGTCTTCATCTTCTTCTTCATCAACCTCGCTTGGGTTCAAAGGGCCCGAGTGTTAGAATGTTCTCCACGGTGTGCTTCCCCTTTAGTGGCCCCGGGAGTGCGAACTCATTTTCTACGTACTTGTTGTTCTCCATCTTTGGCTTGAGTTGCATGTATAAAAGTGTAGCTCCAATGTCCCCAATAGCCACTTGTCTCCGGCTTAATGTTCAATACCTCTCGAGATGATCCTTTCATTGTATGCATTCTTTCCCGTGATACCCATATGTCTTCCACAGAGTGTGGTACTCACAATCCACCTTGTCAAAGCATTAAAATCTAACCTACGAGTATCAATAAATCGGTGGACCGATGCTTGGAAATAACACGCCGAGAACGCATATGGCGCTTTGCACTGGGGCTCCATGACCCATCTACCATTGGGAAGCGTGTAATGAAAAAGTGCTAGTAAACTAAAAATTGTACCTACTTTCTAAGGACCGAAGGTGACTCGGGTATGCGCCATTCTTCCCCAAACGCCACGTGAGCTTGTCATACCACATTTATGTGCACTCCTTTACTCCATCTGTCATGGACCCTTTGCACAAGTATTTGCCGAACTGCTTAGTGAATGGGACTTGTTGCTTGTGGGATATTCCCATATGTTCTCTTTTGGCCATCAAAATCCCAATCTCCAAGAAGACCAAACTCAAGCAGAACACAACCAAAACTAATTTTGGTTCCCGCACGCACTTCTTCTACTATCTACTCGCAATAAAGTCGATGATATTATAAGTGACCCTTTCGACATGTGCCTTGCTATATGCACCACATAGAATTGACTTGTGACCAACGACCTTGGTTATTCAACTTGGTAACTAGGTTCGTTGCTGCCCCGTACTCACCGGATAATTCTATAATTTTCATATGTCCATCCCACGTGGTCCTTTATGGTAACCCACCGCTTTATGTGTTTCGCTTATGGCACTCTTGTTAGCCCTGGTCAACCTTGATATCCTCACCTATTTCCTTTAATCCATACACATTGCAATAAGGATAGGTATCAATCTTACCCTCCCACCAAAGAAAGTAGAAAAAGTCCTCATGGACTCACTCATTAACCATCTATATAATGGTGCATACTTCCCAAAGTACGGAAGATCATATAGTTCGTATACACCAATACTCTTCAACAGCTTCTCCCGGCATCATCATACACATGTGCATGTCATCCTCGGTTACCACCTATTTGTCCGAGAGGTGAGAAATTCATCCAATTTCTTTCGGTTTTCTTTCATGTGGTGGTTTTACTCATTGATTTTACTCTTCCTTATGTGGGTTTCCACTCCCGCCCACAATGACTTCTTCTCGGATACTACATTTCTAAGAAATTGCTTTCTCGCACCATTTCTTACTCTTCTTCCACTTCAACCTTCTTCTTCTCTTTCATGGGTGCTCGCCTGTTTCTTTAGAGCCATATTTCTCGAAGGTTGTGCTTTTATACCTTCTAGTGCAAGTTTTTACTGTGTTCGTTTCAAACCCTAACTGATTCCACCGTGCCCCATTTCAGTCACAAAATCCCGTGCCCTAAATTTATTTTATCTCTCTACTTCATTTAAACCCTTCACTTATGGGGATACAAGCCTTTTCAATCACAAACTGTGTTTCACGCCTGGTTCGCTTTGCTTTGCACCTTAAATTATGTCATTTGGCTCTTCGCATACGGCTCTCCGTTAAATTCTCATAGTCACAAGGGTGAAAATGAAATCACATCCCATCCTTATATGGATTTTCAATTTTCACCGCATTAATTACTCCTCCACCTACCAAATTCTCCTCATTTATTACCCGATTTTGTCATTTATATGCGGTACATCTTCCCACCAAAAGCTATAACCTTCTAGCATGCCTTTCTACCCTTTGTGGCGAGACTTTCTTGATTGCACGCTCTAGCGCCCTAAGTACCTCATCACCGCACCATCTCCTAGTAGTTACCATGGCCCCGCTTACCTCGCATTATAATTTTCTTCACTCATCTCCATCCTTGGTTTTTCTTTGAGGAGCAATCTTTTACCAATCACCCTTAGCAACCTTCCTTCTCAACACCCGCAACTTTACACCTTCCAATCTTTGCAACATTATACCCGAGAGTCACCAACAATCCACCCCACACTAAAAGTATGTGTAGTCCTCGTGCATCAACATGCTTCATATTGTAGTTAGCTTCATGCGCGCAAGCGCGCTTATTACACAAAACAAGAACTAAATTGACAAAGCATAACGACGATGAAAGAAACACATTAAGGGAATGCAAAAAGGGAAACCTAATCTATCTCCGGCACACGCTTATTACAAACACCAAGAAGACTTATTTATAGTAGGGCTTCAACCTACTCCCGTTAAAATAACCGAGCAGCCTCGTGCCATCAATTGCTTCTAACTGGCAAGCACCTGACTCAAGGATATGAGTTATAATGTATGGCCCCAACCAATGCACCTTGAGTTTCCCGGATGGCACAAAAACTTGGAGTCATATAGAAGTACCATTTTCCCAAGCGTGATTTTCTTTACTCGGATATGTCTATCATGCCATGCCTTTTGGAGCGCTTTCTCTTGTTTCAATCCAACGTGTTATGGCTCGATGCTCATCCAGTTGAACCATTTTCTCAATTCGCTCTTCTACACTTGCTCATTAGCTAGACCTCCAGCGTGCACAATGCACAAAGAAGGTAACATAAATTCTATAGGAAGAACAACTTCGCACTTTGTTTAATCTCAGACGTTGTTCTATAAGCCTAAAGAATAGTAGATACTTTATCATCCCAATATTTCCTTCCACATTACAAATCTTAGTCAATGTATGACTCAAAATATTGTTGAAAGCCTCAGCAGTTCCATTTGCTTGAGGGTGATAGGGGTAGTCTTGTGGTGGGCAATCATAAACTCCTCTAACAGAATTCGATTATCTCATTCAAAAATGTGTGCCCCTATCACTTGTTAAACTTAGAGGACATCCATACCTTATAAGAACATTCTCCCATAAAAACCTTACAGTATGCCACCGTGCAGTACCCTTCATAGGTGTTGCTTCTACCCATCGAGTAAGGTAATCTATACAAGTGATGATATAGTACGATCCAGCTTCTACGCGGCTGGTGAAATAGGCCCTACAAAGTCAATCACCCATTTGTCAAAGGGTTCTGCACTTGTAATTGGTCATAAAGGCATCTCATCCCTCTGTCCTAGTCGACCTAAACGCTGACAATGGTCACATGCCTTACAATACTCTTTACAATCCTTATACATTGTTTCCCACCATAAACTAGCAAGTATGATCTTTCGCGCTATTGCATCACCTGCATAGTGGCCACCTACAATACCACCATGTGCTTCTTCCATTATATCCTTGTGTTCATGCTCTAATACACAACGTCAGTAACACCTCATCTCTCGCCGAATTTGTACAAATCACCACCGATTAACATGAATGGTGTCACGCGTATAGCAAGTTGCTTCTTCTCCAAATATTTCATGCCTTTTGGTGCCATACCAGTCCTAAAAAGATAGCAATGTCCTCTAATTTCGAGGGTGCGTGTTGTAATCTATATAGTTGTGCATCGTGCATGGTCTCTTCTATTGTTTGTGCCTCTTGCCCCGATTGAATTCTAGACAAGTGATCTGGCCCAAAATTGCTTTTTCCTAGTTTTACCACAACCGTAAAGTCAAATTCTTGAAATAAGAGTATCCATCGGCATATGTGCCACTGTGTAAAACAAGCTTGTTCACCAAGTATTTCAATGCCATGTGGTCTCGTATAAAATACAAATGGTTTGGCCAATAAATATTGACAAAATTTGTGCAAGGCATATATCATGGACAAATCTTCACACTCTGTAGTGGTATAATTTTGTTTTGTAGGGGAAACGGAACCAATGGTGCGGCCTAGTTTTCACGAGATAGAACCCTAGACACGCCGGCACATCACTCATCCAAAGTTAAGCACTCACTTGAAGCACGCAAAGGTACACAGTCCCTCTTTAGGGTTCCTATACAGAATGGTAGCATGATGAAGTAATTGGACAACCATATACACTTAAAATTTAATCCATTAAGATACGTAAATACAAAATAAAATCTAAATAGGTATGCGCTTAAGTATAAACCATCAGAAATTAACAACATAAAATGTAAGACACGTGATTTGGCCAATAATTCTCATATATTAATAAATATCATAATACGTAAGCTCCATTCAATGCTTTCAACCACGCGCATAGATCTCATTATAATTAACCAGCCTCATGCACTCATGGATCTATATCCTTTTCAATAACGTATATCTCTCGTGTGCCCCTATATATCTTTGTGTATTTCTCTACATATATCTATAAGTAATTCATCACACATATAAATAGGGTGGGAACTCACCCTTCACCACTTAACTCTACCAAAATAGGTTGCATACTAATAATAGCCATGCACCTTTACAATTATAGACATACATGCAATATGCTATCTATGGATCGCCGATAGTTAACTATAGAGGTAAATCTATTCTTAGCTTATGTTCATGCAAGCGTGACTTGACATGCTCTTTGAAATATCCACGTAGGGTGGGCGCGCAAGTCTTAGCATCTCTTTCGTGTTCCGCATGCCAACTCCTAAAAATAGACCAGATCTCCAAAATTAGCTAAGTCCCGAAGTCCAACTCTACACCTCCGTGCGCGATGCCTTCCTATACCTTCGTGCCTTGGTTCCTGTGTTTCTCTTCCCACACGGACTTGATGTGTGAGTTCAACTAAGTGTTTCCTCCGACCAATAGTGTCATGCCACCTCTGTCACCACGGGATTTTTGTCGAATATGTATTTTTGTAAATTTTTGGCTTTGTTTTGGAGCTTCGTGGTGAGTGTAGATTTTAGCTGTAGGTATTGTTCATAATGGGTTTGATTGAAAGGATTAAGAAACTTTCAAGCATTTTCTTTTGGCAGGTGTAAGTTGGATTCCTCGTCATTTTCCAGTATGCTCCATGTATGCATGACTTTGAGAACTTTGGAAGAGGATCTCAGCGTTTTCAAATATTTTGGAGATGGTTTTTTTTTTAAAAATTTGTTGCATCGTTGAAATCTTGGGCTATTTATCTAGCCAAACTCCCAAACCCTTCTAGTTGCATACTCATCTTGTGCCAACGTGGGAGGGAGATTGTTTTTTCACAAAATGAAAGTTTGACCGGTGTAAATCCATACACCATAACCTTTGTTGATACCATGCTAGCTTTGAGCTAAGAGGGGAATTTTGAACAATGCACGGACATCCATTAAAACTTTTTGGAAAGCTAATTTGTGTTAAATGTGTTTTTGGTGCCCTATTTGCAAAATGTGGATACATTCTCAATGCAACATAATGTTTATCAAAATTCTTACAAAAATGTGGTCACATGGATGTGATTATTGCATGGTTTTGCACAAAAATATTTTGTTTCAAACACTTGGGAACTTTCGATCGGATGCAAATTGATAGTTGGGAAGCCTACATAGGGCACATGGATGGTTTGATAAATTGGAACGATGCAAAGAGGAATAACATGACCCTTGTGAAATGTGTGTAAATTGTTTGATAAAATTTTCCAAAGATTGTAGTTTGATGGATCGCTTAGAAAATTTGGACGCCACTGAGAGAAGATTAACATAGCCCCTTCACAAGGCATGTAGACTATTTGATAAAATGCTTGAAATAATGTGGCTTCGTGGACATCATTGATTGTTGGAAGCGCACAAAACAGATTGTTGAAAAGACCATGGAAACAGAGCCTTGTCGGTCTATCAGAAATTCTTTGTAAATTGCACTAGCAGAGATGGTTGCAAAATGTGGAGGCATGCTCAATGCATGATAACTATTTTTGAAATGCTTCATTAGAATGTAATGGCATGTAATTTCATGATTATGGGGTGTGCATAGAATGGTCTTTTGAAAAATCTTATGATATTTTTAAACAATTACAATCGATGAGTATGAATCCAACCTCCACAACCTTTATCAGTGTTCTCACTTTGAGTGTCTAAATAGGAGCTTTGGAACTAGGTATGGAGGTCCATCGAAAAAGTGGGAAGGTGAGGTGAGATTCAGATGTTTCAAAGAATGTTTGTAAGCATATGTTCATTGTTATTAAGAGTTTAGAATGGATGAGTTTTTTCTCTACAAAATGCCTTAACAAGGTGAGTGGTCTCATGGGTGTGGTTGTGGCAATGTACCCATGTTTGAGTACTATCATGCATGGTCATCTTACCCTCTCTTGCATGATTTTAATGTTTCTAATTTTTTTAAGTTTAATGGAGTTGTAAATCAATCTAAAGAAAAACAACTTTTAAGTGAACTAAATTGTTTTGCCTCTATTTTGTAAAAAATAGATAAGTAACCATGAATGTAAACGTTAATCCCATTTACCTCGTGGATGGATGGAAAAATTTTGATATTGTTTTGGTTATAGAAGCCGGTTGTAGTTGGTGGATTTGAACTTGAATGTTAGGTCAAAACTATTCCTCGACGACCTTGTAAAATCTAAACAAAACTTGTATTCAATGAGGCGTAAAATATCTCTAAACCCTAAAGTGAGAAAATAAATCTTCGACCATGCTCCTTGTCACATGAAGTGTTTAACCGAACCCTAGGTTGTTCCTTGGATATTCATTTGAATTTGTAGTTCGCAGCTTTAGACAACTTGTTGAAAGTTAAAATTGTAGTTTGGTTTTAACCCGCAGTTTTGGCCCTAGGTGTAGAAATGGATTTCAGGCTCTTGCATACCTTTAGTTTTTCTCCATGCCAATCACTACCAACCCTCAATTATTAGAAAACCACTTTGCAAGTTAGTTTATGAGGTGGGTTTTGTAGGCCTTGGTCATGGGTGATGACATTATTCAAAGTGCGTTTACGATCGGTAACTCCGAGAAAGATTGGTGCTAATTGAACCCAATTTGCTAGTTAGGGCTTCTATCAACTCCGAGTGTTTCCATGTATATAGGGGAGTAGGTAGGATTTTGTTCCCTTGTGTGTTTGAGTCTCATAGATGGTTTTGAATGTTGATTGTTGAGTTAATTGTCTAAATTTGACATTTTGGAAACTTGTGACTAAATGGAGAAAATTGTCATATGACCCTATCCAAGAAAAATAACGATCAAGAAACCTTGTAAACACAAATACATGATTGTAGGAAACCTTCTTTTGACACTTGCTTAAAAAGAAATCAATTGTGGAAAAATTGTGTTTTCTCTCTTCTCTCTATCTCTCTCCATGGCTTTGAAAATGAAATGAAATGGCATTGTATTTCTTACTCTCGCTTGAAGTGTGGTAAATATAGTTTCATTATTATTGGAAAATTATGAAATTGTAATTTGTGCTAAATTGTAGGTAGATGCCATGCTAATAGTTGTGCTGACCATGTGGTGGTTATAGGTACGTGGGATAAGAATAAAAGTGTAGCATTACTTGTACTTTTCTTATAACAGATTATCTTTGAAATACTTGTAATATTAAATGGATGAATAAACACTATTTTTATAAACATGAATGTTATTTATTGATTTTTTTTTACGAGTAAGAAATTGTAGCATATTGGTATCTTGAGAAAATGGGCATTTTATTTTAGGAGTGATTTTGATTATAGGTATATATCTTGCTAATGGTGTAGATGTAAATTTTAACTGGAAATGAAATGACCATTTTTTAATGTGCTCCTATGTGAAAGTAATGATTATGTATTCTTGTGTTCTTACAAAAATACTTGGGAAACTCATAAGCAAATAAACCACCTTATATAGGAATGATTATGGTCTGACCACTATTGGGAGGTTATTTTAAAAGTTAGCCAAATGACCCTAATCTAACAACCCTTGAGAAGGTTACCCTTGAGCATTGTGTTATTCATGTGTCGTTCACCTTAAAGGGTTCTTTGTGCATGTGGAAGTGTGCATGTTGTTATAGTTAAGGGTATAATGTCACTTTGTGAGATGAATGATGTAATGTGTTAACAACATTTTTAAATGGGTGTTTTGTATTCTAAGCTTCTCTTGAAAGGATAATCAATGTATGTTTATGGGATCATAAGGGAAAGTAAGGAAGGTAATTATTATTCCTTGTAATGTGATCATGTAAACTTTGATAAACCATAAAGTGTGTGGGTTTTTTTATTACCTCAAAAGAATCTCAACTCAGATTAAATACAAGATAATTAATCCTTGTACATGAGTGTTTTATAGAGTTTAGGGTGAATCAAATAGATGTTTGTTGAGAGATCTCTTAGAAGGTTCAATTTCGGATGTGATTTACATTTAGATCCCACCGTCCAAGTTGTGTTCTCAATCGCAACAACAAAACTCAAATTTGAATGAAATTGTTAATAACCTTTAGAATTTAAATTGTATTCATGAGGTGCCAATTTTTGAAAGAAAGTAAAATTTGGAGGTTTGTGGGATAAAGGTGTTCAAACCACTCCAAAATTGACTTTTAGTTGGATGTAGATTCCTTGAGTGAAAAAGAAGTAAATCAAAACCTAGGACATTTTTATATGATATTGGTGTTTCAAACCAATTGTCAACTTTGTCTATTAAAAATTCATCCCTAAGATGTTGATTTTTTTAGTAAAAAAACTATGGAATCCATTCCCTTTAAACCAATGTTAACTCTTTTTATATGATTAATGATAGGATGAATTACTCCATGCGAGTTTAAGCTTTTGGGAGAATATGATTTCTTTTTTGGAAGATGAAACTCATGTTCATAGATGGTAAATGGACTCTAACCAATTATTGAATCATAAAAACTAAAACAAAGGGGAAATTTATCCATCCCTAGACTTAATTTTCCCCCCTTCTTAACTTATTGTGAATTTCGTCCATTTTTATAATAGAAGTGAAATAAAAATGCCAATAAAATATGATTTTAGTTGGAATAAAAACTCTAGTTGAGACCAGGAGCTAGGAGACTCCCACATGTGTGTTAAAATGTTTTAATATAATATTAAGATATGGAAATTATAGTAGTAGAGAAAAACTCATTTAAGTGTACTTGTTATAATTTAAATCTGAAATGGAATAAATAATATGTAGTGTTGTGAATGAGAATATATGCTTCATGATAAATGATTACGAGACCTATAAGGTTAAATAAGGGAGTTTAAATGGTAGTTAAGATGGAACCATCCTAAGTTAAGTGTTAAAAACTAAAAGAAATGTAGTCTACAAAAAAGGGAAAATGTGTGTTTTCATGTTAAGTACTCTTCAAATCATTAAGGCTAATAATGAAATATGATTATAATAAATATGTAACCATGAAAATGTGATATTGTGGAAGGTTCCTATTCATGATGTTCATGTTGTGGTTGGGTCGTGGTTTCATACTTGTTCGTTTATAAAAGTGTGGCATTGATTTGCATCTTGTGTCATCTTGATATTTGTATGTTCTTCATGTTGGTGTAAACGTTGCATGTGGTGTTGAGCAATCTCTTGTGAGCCTAAATGGTGTCGCATAGTTGTATCAAGTAAATGAAAGTCAATTTTTTTTTATCTTGATATATTTGGTCTTGTGTTTGGGTCCCACATGGGTGGGCACTACAATTAGAACATAACATTTAATTAATCAAAAATGAGTGCTTTTAATTTCAATTAATTCATTACAAAATTTATAAGAACACCCTACACTTGGTATCCTCTCATCTTCTTCGAGAACTTCCTCATACAAGAAAGTCCCAAAATGTAAAATTTTCAAAATAACATCCATAAGATTATACACATGAAAATGCTTCAAATTCAGTGATTGTTAAGAAGCTACAATGTTGAGTAGACAATTTCAGTTACAAATCCACAAAGAAAAACTTACACCTAATATATATTATTACTAGGGAAACATAGAAAAGGCCTTGAAATAATGTTGTATAAAGATGGCACAAAACCATTTGATTAGAAATCTTTTGTGGGTAATTAGAAGACGAGGCAATTTTTGGGTAATTCGCTTGCACTTGTCCCAAAGACACTTTAGATTTAGGGACATGTGGAGGGGACTCAATATCCCTTGTTGATATGATGTCGTAGTTGATGACATTATAAAAATAAATTATTGACTTTCCGATTATTGACTAATAAGGCCTCATTTTCTTAGCTATATCAAAATTGCATTGCCTCAATGATTTATGCACCACCTGTTTTCTACTTCAAAAAATTGACAAAAATTGGATGTCGTTCATTTATTTCTTATCATATGAAAGAACAGTTTTTCATATGTTCCCTCCAACATTTTTCCCACTCCTAGAGTTCTCCTCCCTCAATCCCATTCTTCATCGCCCCTCTTCCTAATGTAATATTTCACTACCTCAAATTTAACTTCCTTTTATACATGTTTCAACATCCCCATTACACCTTTCACGGGTTTTATATTCAACTAATGGCTTCAGTGAAATGTTCATTATGCCCAAGGAATCTCTTACAATGGGGACGGGCTTTGGGGTCTCGACATTCGCAGTTGATCGGCAATGTAAATTAAAGTTACTTGGGACGTCCACATGGATCCATATCCAATCATTGTTGTCACACTCCAACTTATCCTATGTCGTGCACTTCAATAATTTGTCATGTGTGGGGCGATTTACAAAAATAAGGGTTATAGAGATGTACTTCCTCAACGTCGGTCATGTGAAAAACATTATGTGTTCATGAGAAATGTTAGATATTAGGAGCCAACGGCTACCCTCCACTTATTTTTCACCTATGTATGGTGCCCCGCCCCTCATGGTCCCCATGGCCCATGGCCCATACCCCTAGCCAGGATATATGACTTCATGTCGGAAAAGTATACTAAACTCCGACGTGGCGATTGAGGTGTTTGGGGGAACAAACCTGACGTGGACCGATTGATGTGGATGATGATAGGGGGATCCATTTGAATTATCATTCTTCGTGCCCACCGGCCCTCCGTGCCAATGAATCATTCCTTGGTATCTACAAATCATTTCATTTGAAACTACAAGAAATCACGAAAAGAACTAGAAGCTCAAACCAACCATTGTAATCGGACGAGAGAAGGTGGTGTTCTATGGCATCTTGAGATCATTCAATCCCACTCGATTATCTATGGCATATTGAGATCAATATTCAAATTAGCTCACATTTCCCCCACTCAATTATCTCGTGGCATCTAGATATCATTCGAAAGGGGAGAAAGGAGTAGGATCCAGATTCTTCCATTTGCATTTTCCATAAGCACTCATACCCACTCCCAATTTTTTCATTTTTTCTAAAAGGGTTTTATTTTTTTGTGTTTGCATTCTTTTTGTACTAGTATTGTTGTGTTTTTGTTGCATATGGATGCCCACCTCTGTTTTGTTTTGTTTAATATTTCATGTTTTCACAAGGTATTTTCACAAGATGCAATATGAAACCCTTACTATGTTTTGCTTACCCAGATGTCTCAAAACCCCTAACTCGTCATCATGCCATAGAGCTTGAATTTTTGGCTCATTAAAATCAAAGAAAATCTACATGGCAAAAGAGCTTATTTTTCCCGATAGTTGCTCATATGCACTGTAATAATGCTTGTTTTTCCCCAATAATGCGGGTGCTTTCAAATTCATCAGGGTATCTAGCATATAAAGTAGGATATAAGATATAACACTATTAAACAATGAATAAAATAAATGATTCTTAATTAATTATTTGCATGAGTATTTCAAAGTTACTTCCAGAGATCCATTGGTGTACTATGTTTTCTTCTCGACTATTGATGACAAATTCTACTAAATTTTTAATATTGAAAATTCAGCACGTTTTCTTTTATATATGTTGTCGAGATAATCCCCTAAGTCCTCGTGTAGCCATCTCTTAAGGTTTCAACATAGCTGCCCCAATGTTACTATAAGTTGGATATTCAAAGATGAAAGGTTTTCTATTTTAACTACTCATGATAGAAATAATTTATAATCTTTGTTTCTATTGCTAATGATAGAAATATTCTAAAGCTACTTTGCTATATAGTTGATAAACAAGAGTGCCCACATACCAATTTGATTTTAAATCATCTAATAATCTGTGAGGCAACCAACGGTGCGGTGCCACGCGGGTGTTGGTATCCGGTTTTAATCTCCTTCACAACTTGAACAAAGATCATGAATTTGCAAAAGACACTCAAGAGTAGATAGATGGTCTATGTGTCATTTGTAGCTAGGGAGAGCACCTATCTGCTTGTTTGCATTCAAGATTTGAGGGAGTGGATAGCACCTTCAAAAGGGTTTTGATCTAACCCTCACTATTTTAGGTTGTGCCTATCAACCAAGGCAAGAGAACCTATGTTGCAGCCCCTGTATGGGAAGGAGATGGAGATATCCTTATGTTTTGCATATGATGAAGAAGATGGCCTTGGAAAACATGATCAAGTATCCATTATTCAAACTCAAAGGAGTTGTCACTACTAAATGATGGAAATGCTTTCAAAACAAGGCTAAGGCTGCTAAAGACATGATAAAACCTGATATGCTTTGTGCATTTTTGTGAAAGGATTGAGTTCTTTTGTTGATACAAAATGCAAATGTAGGGGTAGTATGGGTAGGATGAGTTAGTTTAAATGAAATTTTGATGGGATATGTTTAGACAAGACAAGATAGGAATCACCAACTTCTTTGAGAACCTTTGCAAGAGATTTGCAACACCAAAACAACAAAGATGTTTCAATGAGTTTGAAATACTCCTTCAACTAGGATGTGTGCACCAAATGGAGGCCCAAATCTGCACTATTCCACACAACCTTTGATAACCTGCCACAAAATCTTGAAGCAAAATACCAACAAAGCATCTAGAAATCCTTATTTGATCATGACCTAAGGTACACCCAAAGGTTTACAAACACCCTCAATGTTCAAGGACGGTAAAATGAATTTAAATCTGTTTATTCTCCATCAGATGAATGCTCTTCTGAATGAAAGATTGCAGATGCCATTAAACCCTCTACAAGAAATGAGACCATGTATGATCAATGAAGATCCCACACACAAGATTGCAACATGAGCAACAAACACAAACTGAAAACATTTTGAAATACAAAGCATGTACAAATTTTGCCAAGAGATGAAACCAAGTAATCCAAAAATTGATCAAATGCATCAGCAGGGGAATGTTATTAGAACAATCTCAGAGCTTGTTGATGGCTTTACAGCTGAAACCAACTCAACATGATGAAATTTGATGCAATATGGAATTGAAAATGGCTCTCAGGTGGTTTTCTCAAAAGAAATGGACTTCTTCATTTTCCTCGTGAAAATTCTTAGTCTCTTTCTCCAAAACTCTCAGAGTTCTCTCCCTTTTACAAATGCTTCAAAAATACAATTTATACCTTATGTCATCTTAGAACCTTGCTTCCCAAGCAAATAATATGCTTAAGGATCAAATTTGTTACAAAACCTTTCATCATTTCATGAAAATGACATCAAACTGTAAAATAGTTCGCATAATGCCAGGGATGCACAAAATTTTAAAATATTACATGAATTCGGATCCTTATCCATCCCAGGGTCATGTTTTTGGCATTCAAGACATGCCATCATGCATTTACAATCATTTTCTTTTACCTCATCATTTTTACCTCTGCAACTTTAATTTTTTACTTTTCACATTCTTACACGGGCCTGAATAAAATTTCATCAAAAACACCATAGACACCGAATTAGCTCATAAAAATGATGCCATTGCACTCAGAAGGCTGAGGGGATGTGAAATCATATAAAATTTCATGCAATTTGATGAAAAAATGATGATTCCAAGCTTCCTGGAGCTCCCATGGCGGCAAAATTGAAAAATGCACAAAGAACCGTTGATTTTGGATGACCTTTAAATTCTAGCCCTCCACGTGTCAGATGAGATCTTGAATATTCCCTTTTTACTTTGGATGAGGTTGGAAAAGTATCCAAATACCATTGGACTGGGCCCATGTCTTCAAAAATACATTTTGACCTTTTTTGACCTCGGGAAAATTTTGAAAATTTTCCCCACGGGCCCGAACACCAACTCTCTCCCCGCCACGTGGCATTCGTGTCCATTCGGCTGTGGATCCCTTCGCCTCCAATTCTGCCCTTTAAAACCTTGGAATTTTTAAAACTCCCCTCGGGCCCGAGCTCCCCTTTTTGACATTTGAAAAATGCCATGTGTTGCCCCTTGATTGGTTGCGGGGGACATCTCCAATTTTTTCTTTGTCGGCCCAGGGGATTAATTTTTGATTTTGAGATTTTTCTCCAAAAGGCAAAAAATCTCCACGCTCCGAGGCTTCACTTCTCCCTTTTCCCCCTGGACACGTGTCCTCATTTCATTAGATGCGGGCCCTCCGGGTCAAACTTTAACTTTAACATTTTGAAGCTAAAAACTTTAAAATCCCGCCTCACCCCTCGATGCCATGTGACACGTGTCCGCTTCCCATTTGTTGCGTGCCTTCGGGCAAAATATTAACTTCAATAATTTTACCAAAATGAAGGTAAAATTTCTAAGTGAACTCCACCACCCACCGATCCTCCAGCCAAACAAATTGTGCCACGTTGGCACATCACTATAGCAATGCAGGGGATGCCCTAGAAATCAAAAAAATTCACAAGGAAGGTAGATTTCTTGGTTTTAAATCGATTGAATCATGATTTAACAATGTTTTCGACTTGAGGATTGGTATTTTAACATCAAACAACTTGGATTTGATCAAACATGAGTTTTTTCATGATTTCGCCAAGGTAAAACAACACAACCCATAAAAAATGAAGAAAATAGGGCACAAAAGGAGGGGAATTTAGAAATTGTTTCAAATGAGGGCAAAACAACAACATTGTGAGCATCTTGAAGGCATTCAACTAGATAAAAAAAATTGCATATCACCAATTTGAGCAGATAAAATGTTTTTGAGAAGATTTGGATAAAGAAATTAAGGCAAAGTATGGAAACTCAAAATTGGGACCAACATTGGCTCCTGCTTGGGGATGGGCACTCCCAGTGAGTGCCACAAGATCAAAACATAGACCAAGTGCCAAAAATCCATTGGGAAAGGAGTTAAAAATGTAGAGCAGCCCAAAAAACTAGAATTTCACCAAAAATGGACCGAGAAAACCAGACCAACAATGGTTGCCAAGGACAAAAGGGAAAACCATGAGCCAACAATACAAAAAACAAAGCAAAAACAAGGACTATACAAAATGTACAACTTGTGCATACCTCACATGGGGATTTAATCTAAGAAGTGTTTCAAATGTCTGCCATTAATAGGCAGCTCCAACAAATCCCCATCTAGATCTTTGAGAAAAAATGTGTTTTCTCCAATCCTGATATCAATGGCATAAGGGCCCATCCATAGAGCATCAAACTTGCCATGTTTTCCCTTGTCTTCATGCCTACTATCCCACAACAAAACTAGATCTCCAACATTGAAGGCTTTAGGAGTGACCTTCTTATCAAACAACTTCTTCAATTTCTCTCTAAATCTGATATGCCTTTGATGAGAGGCTCTTCTTTCTTCATCCAACTCAATGATTTGATTGATTCTTGCTTCATATGGGCCATGCTCTTGATCTTCTAACTATTGGGAAAACTGAAATGAGGATAATTGCAGATGTAAGGGCAGCAATTCTTGAGTTCCATACACCAATTCAAATGGACTCTTACTAGTTGCTCTTTTAGGAGTTATTCTATCAGCCCAAACTACAAATTTCAATTGTTCTCCCCACTTCTTCTTGTTCATCTCCAAGGTCCTTATAATGATCTTGAGCAAGTTCTTGTTGCTTGACTCAGCTTGTCCATTCCCTTGGGGGTTGTAGTTTGAAGAATAAGTTAGATTTATTCCATATTCATTACACATTGCCATCAAAGGTTTGGCTCTAAAACACGTGGCATTATCAACTACTATCTTAATTGGAACTCCAAATCTGCATATGATATGATTCAACAAGAAATCCATCACCACTTGATGTGTTTCCTTTCTATATGGAATTGCTTCAACCCACTTTGTAAAGTAATCGGTTGCTACAAGGATCCATTTATGACCAGCACTAGAAGGATTTGAAATCTCACCAATGAAGTCCATTCCCCATTGTTTGAAAGGAGCTTCAATTGATACAGGCTATAAAGGAAGGGAGCTTGAGGCTTTCAGTCTTCCGAGAAATTTCTAACCAAACTAGGTTGCATCTTTAAAAGAGTAGGCCACCAATAACTAGCTCTTAAAATCTTATGTGTTGTCACTCTCCCAAAGCAAAATGTCCTCCACAAACTCCCCCATGGAAATCAACAATCAAATTGGGAGCTTGATCTTTAGTTATGCATTTTAAGAGGACACCTTTAGGGTTCTTCCAAGCCAACCCAAAGTCTGTTATGATATATTTTGAGAAGCCATATTGAGGGCTCTTTCTAATTCTTATTTAAATGACTAGGAATAGCATAGGTGCCCGAGGTAGAAGATCACATCCTTGTACCATTCAGAACTCATCAATTTATCAAGTAAATCTACCCTTTCTTCCTCTAGCCGATTCACTTCTATATTTTGCAAACTATTCTCAGCCATGAGCTTGGCAAGACCCAAACCTCTTACTATCTTTGTTGTTTAGATATCCATATCATTTTCTTGTAATTTTTTCACCCATCTACATCTCTTGCTTGATATCTCCATCTCCGATAAGATATCTTTAACCATGGTGTGGGGAACATAGGCAAGAACTTTTGAACTCAATATATAAGGCCTGAAAATATTTGTTGCTTTCACTAAGGCAAATGCTTGTTTCTCCATAATTGTATACTTCAGTTCAACTAATTGTAAAGCCTTGCTAAAGAAAGCAGTAGGCCTCTTAGCTCCATTCTCATCCTTTTGTAACAAAACTGAAGCAATAGTGAATTCAGAGGCAAATGAAAAGATTTGGAAAGGCCTCTTATAGTTTGGAGCTACAAAAATAGGTGTGTGCTTAAGTGCATCCTTAATTTCTTCAAAAGCTTAAATGGAAGCCTCCTCCCACCTGATAACTTGATCCTTCTTCAACATGCTTGTAATTGGAAGAGTCAGCTCAGCAAAATTTGAAACAAACCTTCTAATAAAGTTGATTTGACCGAAGAAAAATTGAATGCCTTTCTTGGTCTGGGGATAGGCACTTTGCTGATTGCTTCCACTCTTTAAGGGTCTATCATAACACCTTCTTTGGACACAATATGTCCCAGAAAATTGGCATTTTGCATGCCAAAATGACACTTGTTTGGATTAAGAGAAATTCCATACTCTCTACATATGATCAACATCTTCTCTAGGTGTTGCAAATGGTCTCCTCGTTGCCTTGAAAATATAGTCACATCATCTTGGTAAACTGCAATAAATTCATTGATGTAACCAACAAAGGCAACATCCATTTCCCTTTGAAAAGTGGCACCAACATTCATCAATCCAAAGGGAATCCTTACAAAAACATAAGTCCCCCAAGGAGTAGTGAAGGTTGTCTTAAGTCTTTCTGATTCTTTTACCACTACTTGATTGTATCCGGAGAAACCATCCAAAGTAGAAAGCATCTCGACCCTATCACAGCTGAAACATATTTTCCATGTTTGGTAGGGGTAGTTGTCTTTCATAGATGCTTTGTTTAGATTCCTAAAATCCACACAAATTTTGATGTCCCCATTCTTCTTTCTAACTGGCACAAGGTTGACGACCCAAGATGAATACCTAGTGGGTTGAATGATACCACCATCTCTTAATTTCTTCAGCTCCTCTTGCATTTTCATAGAAATAAGTGGATTTATAGTCTTTGTCTTTGTCTGAATGGCTTAGTCCTAGCCTCAAGAGGTATCTCATGTTGGAACAAGTCTTCTCTATATGCCTTTAGCTCTGAATAAGACCAAGCAAGGTAGTCTTGATACTTCTTTAAAAGTTGGGCATAGGATTGTTTTTCCTCTTTGCTGAGATTGCTGCCCAACCAAATCTTTCTTGGTTTATCTATGGTGCCCAAGTTATGCTCTTCCACATCCCTTGAAGAAAACATGTTCCTATTAATGATGCAATCAGCATTGCTAAAATTTGATTCAAGTGCAACAAGACCTTTAGGAATGGTATTTGTTTTTAATTGTATAATATCCTTGTCAAACAAAGTTTCTCTCCCTTCATTCATGCATACCATTGGCTCCCAATCAATGTTCTGACCAGAAAACTCACCTTGGCATTGTAAGAACCTCAACACTTGTGCATCATCATCAAAATCTACCAATGTTTCACATTATCAGGGATAGTTGGCCTTGTTAGCACTTCAATATCATATTCACAAAAAGGTGAAATGGTACAATTGTCAAATCTAGAGCCAAGTACAACCAACTTATCAACAGCAACATTAATACTTCTATCATGGTAAACAATGTTAAAGGAATCAAACATTTCAATCAAGTCCCAAACAACATGGTTATATTGTTTCATACGCTGATTTTTTGTGGCATATAACCTCCTTACTTTCTTCACAACCAGCTCTAAATCTCCTTTAGCAACAATATCCTTCACTCCATATTTCCATGCAATCCTTAACCCAAACAACAATGCCTCATACTCAACAATATTGTTAGTGCATTCAAAATTCAATTTGAAAGAAAAAGGAAATTCTTCTAAACTAGGAGAAAGCAAGACTATACCAAAGCACCATTTCCAACCTTTGAGCAAGTTCCATCAAATAGCAATGTCCACAGGAGAACCTACCATGTCAAGGCATTCTGATTTTTCCATCTTATTCTCCTTTCCATCAGCAAAACCAATGAAGTTATCAACATCTACATCACAAACAACACTTCATAAGAAGCATTGTTGGGATCTTCAATCAAGTGCAACATCTTCTTCTCACCATAGAGTTTGACAAGGCTGCCCTCAATGGGAATGGTGGCATAGGACATGTCCATTTGAACATTACCACCAACACTTGTACCCCATTTGGCAGGGCAATCAACAATCACAACATCAAGTTTCAATTTCTTACCCAGATAGGCTGCAAGTTGCACTACTAAATCCTTCACACAACCCACAACTAGCACTTCCTCTTGAATCCATCTGTGCATTTCCCATATGCTGCTATTACTTTGATATCTAATTGATTCATGACCTCCAAAGGCATGACATTACAAGATGCATCGGAATTAAACATGCAATTGTGAAGCAACCTATCTTTTATAAGCAATGTTGTAAAAATGGATCAACATTCAATTGGGAATCAACCAAGGATGTCCCCAAATATACCTCAGGAGCCTCTCCAAGATCCTCCAATGCTGATGGTGTTCCAAGGTCTGCAATAATTGGAGGAGGAGCCTCAACAACATTTACATTCCTACTTGGTATACTCTTTTCTTCTTTCAATCCCAAGTATTCAAATGCTCTCTTCTTGTGCTCAGGTATTCTAAGCAATTCAATGATGGGAACACTCACTTTAATTTGACTCAATACTTGGGCAATATCATATGGAACACTCTTTGGTAGGACAACATTGGGAGGGACACAAATAGATTCATTAAATGGCAATGGACTCTTGGCAGATTGGGCATGAGGAGAACTGATATTTTTAGATGGGACAACAGGGTTCTTGGCAAGCACTTCTTTTCTAGGATTATCTTTTAGAATGCTAGTGAGGAAGGGTGTCTTTGGCCTAGCTTGAGGACCAGCTCCTTTAATAACTTTTCTTCTAGTATTGTACTCTTTCTCTTGACCTACACAACATTCATCAACAATTGTCTATCTTCCTTCGAAGGAATGCCACCATCATACTTTTTGATCATCAAAGCCCTTAGATATTCAAAGTCATTATTAGGAATTTCAAAGGCTTGAACAACATCTACCTCATGAGTTTGAAAGGAGGAAAGAATTGGTACCCTTTGTATGTAATCCCAAAAGGTTGCAGCATTCCTTGCACTAATTACATCAATTGATGTTGCTGCTTGTTGTGAGCTTGAAGAGCTGCCCATCATAGAAATGTCATCATCCATATCATCTTCATTATCATCCTCAACAACTTGCTGGTCCATTTCACATGGAGGATGAGGAAGGAAACATTTATCACACCAATCCATATCAACAATTTCTTCAACAACAACAACTCTTGCAGTTAGAGGGTCAGGAACCACTCTATTCTCTCTTGCTTGGGGTTGTCTATTTCCCCCACCAACAAGCCCTTTAACTCTATCATCTTTTTTATCACCTCTAGGATGATTGCCAAATCTATCATGGTTTTGAATCCTTTGTTGTTCTTGTGAAATTTTCCCAATACCTTTTCTCATCCTGGCTAAGTTTGTAGGAAATCTTTCTTTGTGACCCTTGCCAAATTCTTGACAACATCTTCTAAATCAGCAGAAACTTGAGGCTTCTCAGGGTTTATCAGCTTCACACCATCCCTCTTAAGTGGTTTACCAATAGCTTTGATATTATTTTCAATTTGTAGTGCCATGGTGAAATATTTTCTCAAGTTTGTAGGATTCTTATCTCTCAAATAAGTGGTTGCCTTCTTATCAAATGCATCTACATATTTGATCAAACATGATTCATCACAAGGCCTCAAAATAACAGGCAGCCTTCTCAATGTCTTGTTAAATCTTGTATTGAAGTCATGGACTGTTTCATTAGGGTTCTTCTTGATATTCTCAAATTTTAATAATAAGAACCTTGGATCTATTTTGTCTCCATATTGTAATCTGAATGCATTATTCATCTCTGCCCATGAGTCAATGGAGTTATCAGGAAGAGCTTTGTACCAATCCCTTGCATCTTCTTCCAAGGTGTGAATGAACAACTTAACATACACATCCTCAAACTCTATCTCAAAGTCTTCCATCATGTTAACAAAGAGCTTAAGATTTTGATCTCCACTTATGGCATTGTTACCTTGGAACTTTGGTAACCTACTTCTCACATCTTGTGGGAAAACATTTGGATACCCAACCATTCCTCTAAAATTGATAGGACCAAAAGTGTTTACAACAAATGGGGGTCTAGGTGGAGGGTGAGCCATGTTATTTTGTGGTGGTGATCTTGGAGGAGAAACCAATTGATGAGGAGGGGTGATGGGTCTGATTGGAATGGATGAATGATCTCTAAAATGAACACCCCCCAAAGGTTCTCTCTCTTGATAAACTTTAGCAAACTTAGAAACACATGAGCAGATTTAGGAGCAAGTTTCTCAAATGCACAAGAAGGACCCTCACCTGATGGAGAATGCAAATCAGCAACAATATTGTCTGAATCAAATTCACTTGAAGAAGAATGGTAGTCTTCAATAACAGGCTGCTCTCTTTCAAATTAAACCGTGGGGATCTCCTTTCTTGCAACCAAATCACCAACAACTTTCCATACTCTTCTTCCTTATAATTATGAAGCTTTTGATTCGGTGAAAACTTCTTAGAAGAGTCCTTAATTGAAGAGGGATCTCCTTCCTCCCACTTGGCGATTTCAAACAACAAGTTATAAATGACAGAGATGTATAAGACAAATGGTATTTCAAGATCAAATAGCATGGAGTCGCCACTAAGGAATTTCACCTTAGTTGTGTAAGAAATCACTAAAATATTATGTCAAATGTATGCAATCACTTTGAAAACTTTGCAAGGCTTTACAAATCAGATCTTCTTCTTCTTATATCAACCAAACACAATTCATCCAAAGTAAATAAATGTCTATAGAGATGAAAAGGCAAACAAATCTTTGAAATTTTACCCAAAACTATAGATCGAAGGATAAAAGATATTCAACAATTTGTAAGCAAGCATAAATACTTGAATCACACAATTGGTCAAACTCTTTAAACACTTCCAAAACCACCAAGAAATTCCAAGAAGTCCCTGGAAACGGCGTCACTGGGTGTTGGTATCCAATTTTAATCTCCTTCACAACTTGAACAACATCATGAATTTGCACAAGACACTCAAGAGTAGATAGATGGTTTGTGTGTCATTTGTAGCCGGGGAGAGCACCTATCTGCTTGTTTGCATTCAAGATTTGAGGGAGTGGATAGCACCTTCAAAAGGGTTTTGACCTAACCCTCACTATTTTAGGTTGTGCCTATCAACCAAGGCAAGAGAACCTATATTGCAGCCTGAGTATGGTAAAGGAAATGGAGATATCCTTATATTTTGCATATGGTGAAGAAGATGGCCTTGGAAAACATGATCAAGTATCCATTATTCAAACTCAAAGGAGTTGTCACTACTAAATGATGGAAATGCTTTCAAAACAAGGCTAAGGCTGCTAAAGACATAATAAAACCACGATATGCTTTGTGCATTTTTGTGAAAGGATTGAGTTCTTTTATTGATACACAAATGCAAATGCAGGGGTAGTATGGGTAGGATGAGTTATTTTAAATGAAATCTTGATGGGAGATGTTTAGACAAGACAAGCTAGGAATCACCAACTTCTTTGAGAACCTTTGCAAGAGATTTGCAACACCAAAACAACAGAGATGTTTCAATGAGTTTGAAATACTCCTTCAACTAGATATGTGCACCAAATGGAGGCCCAAATCTACACTATTGCACACAACCTTTGATAACCTGCCACAAAATCTTGAAGCAAAATACGAAAAGCATCTAGAAATCCTTATTTGATCATGACCTAAGGTACACCCAAAGGTTTACAAACACCCTCAATGTTCAAGGAAGGTAAAATGAATTTAAATTTGTTTATCTTCTATCAAATGAATGCTCTTCTAAATGAAAGATTGCAGATGCCATTAAACCCTCTACAAGAAATGAGACCATGTATGATCAAGAAAGATCCCAAACACAAGATTGCAACATGAGCAATAAACACAAATTGAAAACATACTAAAACACAACTGTATGCAAGCTTTGCCAAGAGATAAAACCAGTTAATCCAGAAATTTGATCAAATACATCAACAGGGGAATGTTATTTAGAACAATCTCAGATCTTTTGATGGCTTTACAACTGAAACCAACTCAACATGATGAAATTTGATGCAATATGGATTGAAAATGGCTCTCAGGCGGTTTTCTCAAAAGAAATGGACTTCTTCCAGTTTTCCTCGTGAAAATTCTTAGTCTCTTTCTCAAAAACTCTCCGTAGTTCTCTCCTTTTACAAATGCTTCCAAAATACAACTTATACCTTATGCCACTTGGATCCTTGATTTCCAAGAAAATAATATGCTTAAAGGATCAAATTTGTTACAATACCCTTTATCCATTTCATGAAAATGACATTAAATCAGTAAAATAGCTCGAAAATGCCAAGGATGCATCACTATTTTAAAATATTCCATGAATTCAAATCCTTATCCATCTTAGGGTCACATTTTTGGCATTATGCACAACTTTTAGTTTCATGATGGAATCTAGAAACACAACAACAAACATAACACAAGAATACCATAGACTATGATAAGAAGGAATGACGATAAATCTGAAATATAAGTGTAAATTATAATATCAACATGAAATTGTTACAATCTCACCCATGAGGTACTTCAAGTGTTACTGACTTCACTTGCCTTCCAACAATAACTATGGGAGAAACTTCACAATTACACTTCTTAATGGCTTCTTTAACACACCTTCAAAATGATGGCTTCCTTTACACACTTACAATATTTTTCACTACTTCCTTCTATGCTAAATGAGGGGGGTGGCCTCTTTATTTATAGAAATTCAGTGCTTATCCGCCTTATCTCTAAGAAAGGATAGGAAATCTCTTCCGGCAAATCATATTCCATGCCTAAACTCTTGCCTTTACATGTAGGCTTATCTTCTAAGATAAGATAAACCTTATCATCTCACATGGGTTCCACCTTTTTAGACTTTTCCACAAATAAAATAAACAAAATATTAATGACATCACTTTTTCCTTATTACAAATATAATATTTCTAATTCCTAATCATGTAGACCCTACTTCTCTACTTATCCCAACTTTGACATTTTAACATTACTAGACCACTTACGTAAATATTTACTTTTTACAACATTCCTATTATACTTTTATTTATTACCGTACTCTACATTATTGGTGGCACCGTCGATTTGTCTTTGTTATCTTCCATCATACGCTACTACTAATTACACTTAACAACATCCTATTCCTAATACATACATTATTGAAATAGAAATTACGGAGGAAAATTTTAGTGTCGATCGACTTGAATAAATTTTTTATCAAAAACACCATAAGACACCGAATCAACTCATAAAAATTATGCCATTGCATTCAGAAGGCCGAGGGGATGTGAATTCATATAAAATTTCATGTGATTTAGTGTAAAAATGATGAAGCCAAGCATCTTACTGACTCCAATGGCGTAAGAATGAAAAACACTCATCAACAAATCGATTAAAAATCAACTTTAAATTCTAGCCCTCCACGTGTCCGATCGGATCCTAAATATTGCCCTTTTCAACTTTGGATGAGGTAGGACACGTGTCCAAATACCATTGGATCGAGCCCCTTCCTTAAAAATGCATTTTAAATCTTTTTAAACCTTGGGAAAATTTTGAACATTTTCCCCCGCAGCCCGAACACCCATTCTCTCCTACCACGTGGTGGTCTCGATTCATCATGCGGAGCTGACCCTCTAAATTTTCCTTCAAAACCTCTCGTGCCCGAGCTCCTCTTTTTACATTTGAAGAGTGCCACGTGTCGCCCCCGATTGGGTAGGGGCACACCTCCAAATTTTCTCCGCGGACTAATTTTTTACTTTGAGATTTTTCTCCAACATTTGTAAATTTTTCCATTTTCTCTCCACACTCCAAATCTCCACCAAATTTTGGACACGTGTCCTCCTGTAATTGGTTGCGGGCCTTCAGTCAAAAATTTCCCCTGTAAACCCAAGTCCCCGCCTCCCGTTTGACCTTTCTACCACGTGTCCGCTTCCCATTTGTCATGCGGGCCTTCGAGTAAAAATTTGACTTCAAGAATTTTGCCAAAATGAAAGAAAAATCCTAAGTAACCTCCGCCACTCGCCAATTCTTCGACCAACCAAATTGTGCCGAGTAGGCATTTCACTATAGACACAGGCCGCAGACAAAAATTTTCCTTTTACCGAACTCCAAAAAATTGATAGGAAGGCAGATTTCTTAGTTTTAAATAAATTGAATCATGTTTTGACATTGCTCTTGGCCTGGGGATTAGGATTTCAACTTCTAAAAACTTAGATTCGATCCATTTTGAGTTTTTTCATGATTTGGCAATGGGAGAAAAAATGACACAACCCGTATAAATGAAGAAATTAGGGCACAAATGGGGGGAAACATGGATTTTGTTTCAAAATGGGGTAGAATAACAACATTGAGGGAGTTTCAAAGGCATTCCACTGGAAAAACAAGTTGTAGACCACCCACTCGAGCAGATAAAACATTTTTAGCAAAATGGGCAAAAAAATGGATATAACAACTTAGGGCACATTGTGGAAACTCAAAAATGGGACCAACATTGGCTCTCGCTTGGGGATGGGCACTCCCAAAGTGGAGTGCCACAAGATCAAAACGTAGACCAAGTGCTAGAAATCCATTGGGCAAGGAGTTAAAAATGTAAAGCAACCCAAAAACAAGAATTCCCACCAAAATAGACCGAGAAAACCAGACCAACAATGGTCACAAGGACAAAAGGGAAAACCATGAGCCAACAATAGCAAAAACAAAGTAAAAACAAGGACTATACAAAATGTATAACTTGTGCATACCTCACATGGGGATTTAATCCAAGAAGTGTTTCAAATGTCTCGCCATTAACAGTAGCTCTAGTAAATCCCCATCTAAATCTTTGAGAAAAATGTGTTTTCTCCAATCCCGATATCAATGGCATAAGGGCCCATCCAAAGAGCATCAAAACTCGCCATGCTTTCCCTTGTCTTCATGCCTACTATCCCATAGCAAAACCAGATCTCCAACATTAAAGGCTCTAGGAGTGACCTTCTTATCAAACAACTTATTCAATTTCTCTCTAAATCTGATATGCCTTTGATGAGAAGCTCTTCTTTCTTCATCCAACTCAATGATCTCGATTGATTCTTGCTTCGTATGGGCCATGCTCTTGATCTTCCAGCTTGTTGGTCAAACTGAAATGAGGATAAGCTGCAGATGTAAGGGGTAGCATTGCTTGAGTTCCATACACCAATTCAAATGGACTCTTACTAGTTGCTCTTTTAGGATTTATTCTATCACCAAACCGCAAATTTCAATTGTTCTCCCACTTATTCTTGTTTATCTCCAAGGTCCTTCTAATGATCTTGAGCAAGTTATTGTTGCTTGACTCAACTTGTCCATTCTGTTGGGGGTTGTAGTTTGAAGAATAGGTCAGATTTTTTCCATACTCATTGACATTGCCATCAAAGGTTTGGCTCTAAAACACATGGCATTATCAACTACTATCTTAATCGAACTCCAAATCTGCATATGATATGATTCAAGAAGAAATTCATCACCACTTAATGTGTTTCCTTTCTAGATGGAATTGCTTCAACCCACTTTGTAAAGTAATCAGTAGAACAAGGATCCATTTGTGACCAACATTAGAAGGATCTAAACTCTCACCAATGAAGTTCATTCACCATTGTTTGAAAGGGGCTTCAATTGATACAGTCAGAAGGAAGGGAGCCTAAAGCTCTTTTCGGTCTTCCAGAGAAACATTGGCAACTATCACACTTTCTAACCAAATTGGTTGCATCTTTAGAAAGAGTAGGCCACCAATAACCAGCTCTTAAAATCTTATGTGCAAGTCACTCTCCCAATAAAATGTCCTCCACAAACTCCCCCATGGAAATCAACAATCAACTTGGGAGCTTCATCTTCAGTTATGCATTTCAAGAGGACACCTTTAGGGTTCTTCCAAGCCATCCCAAGGTCTGTTATGATATATTTTTGAGAAGCCAACTTTAGGGCTCTCAATTTATTATATGGGGGCAAGTGCCCTCGCAAAGACAGAATCATAAGCAAAGGGCTTTCCCTTAGGGATGCCACATCGATATGCCTAACTATCATTACGTGATGAAGGGGCTTGCCCTTAGGATTATGCATCAATAGTTGGGTGGTATAATGTGATGGGAAGATGTTTTTAAAGTCACTTGACCCTTCACTCGAAATGCACCCTCCCTAATATCGCAACCATCCCTTTTGTAATGGAAAAATTGTGATATTATGGGAGGTGCATCTTGAGTGAAGGATAGCACAGCATTGGCATTTAGTGATACTTGAATTTTTCATGGATATTAGCTTTTTGATGTTGTGATTATTTTATCATATTGGATGATGTATATTAGATTTGACATGTATCGTACTAACATTAATTATATATTTTTGTTTGCATGTGTGTTGTATTTAGTTTGTCTTTTGCGTGGTGAAAATGAATACATGAAGCTCATTTCCTCCTAATCTCGTAGGGATAACGTTGACAACTCCCATATTCCAAAGGGAGGATTGCTTTAGGAGGTCCACATTTGTGGTCTATATAGACCATCATCAACAGAATAAGCCACCCAAACCGAAATTCAGAAGTCATGGTTAAGGCCCACTCAATTTGCGCTGTAAACTTCTTTTTATTTATTTGTTTAAGTTCCGCACTATAGGGTCCCATTTGCGAGGATATGGTCTAGCTAGCTTGTGACACAATGGAGGATTCCCAGTATGAGCCTCCATATAAGCTGAGGAAGATGGGAGTTCAAGGTCATAAAATCGACGATAGATCCAAAACTTGTTCAAAAAAGATTGCACATGGAAGCAACTCTAAGTTTGTTGCTAAAAACAAAAAAATAGTTACTGCTTTTATATGTTTTGTTCTAAAAACTTATGACGTGTTTGAAAAAAACCTATATAAATATTTAATTTTTGTCAAATTTTGATTCACACCAACTTAAATATATTTCATTTTGTTGTTCGAATATATTCTTGATTCACACGAGCTTAAATATTAAATATGTTTTGCATTGGATTAAATATGTTTTCCTTAGTATTAATATGTGTTTCTATGGATTATATTTTTAAAATTACTAATGTTTAGATATTTTATAGCAAGTTTAGATTATTAAAATTCATTTATGTTAAAATTCTATTTAGGTACCAAATGTGTAATGGTAACGATTTTCTAATTCACTAAGTATGGGTTATGATCATTTGTCCAATTTAGGATTGTATTGGTGCAATTATCATTTCCAATCATTTATGGTATTCATATGGCCCCCTTTGATTATTTACTTATTTTTTAATTATCTTGTGTAGTTCTAAGACTTTTGCTAGGTCAGTGTACTTGACAAGGAACTTAAGTCCAAAAGGTTTTGGTAGACTACATGTTTATGAGAAAAGAGTCCCTAGTTCTCTTTGAAATTTATCCATGTGACCCTTGGTCTACCTTATTCACATTTTTGATAGTCATATACCAGTTTGTTTATTTGTGTGTAAAGAGTGTTCTAATATGAGTTCAACTCATATAGAGATGCACCTGTACCCTACTTAATCTACATAATATAGAAAACCAGTATTGTTTGAAAAGGAGTTAATTCTAGAGAATTCGAGTACTCATTGAAGCATGTAATTTTAATACTAGATATACATTACAATGGTTTTTAGTGAATAAACTATAACAATTATTGGAATGTCGTTCGCAATACTATAAGCTATTGATGGACTTGTTAAATATCAAGAAATATTAGTCTATTTGATAAAATGAAAACCCCAAACATATTAGTGTTTCCTTATGGTTTAAACTTCAAAGACATCCCATTTAGGGAAAGCTAAAGAAGTACATTTTACCATTGAATGTAATGAATTTTTTAGAAACTTGAGAGATTTTTGGACCCTCGTTTCTCGGAAAATTTACTCGTAATAACATATTTTGAATTAAATTACACAATATTACTTGGAATGTCAAGTGTGCAAAAGATACACTTGTTGGTTCTATTCAATGTAAGTTTTCTAGTTTTATTGTGTCTCATAAAAACAATTGTACTATAATATTTGGATGATCATCTTATTTTCATTTCCCAAGAACTCCGATAAATCTAAACTCTATCTTAGATGATCATCTTCTTCTCACTCCTACGATACCCATGGGATAAATCTAAACCCTATGTACTAGATATTTATTTATTTATTTGGTTTTTAAAACTAATCAAATGTTTATAGATATTGATATTGCAAATAGATTGAAATCTATCTATTCATAATAGACTAATCAATTTATTAAGAGATTTATTCAAATTTAATATTTACCCATTACATTTATAAACTCATAATTATAGGAAAACATATTTTTTAAAAATTATTCTAAATTGTGCTTGTATTAATTATATGTTAGCAACATAAAGTTATCTATTCAGAAAATGAGTGGAATGGAACCAAACCCGTGATTACGATTCCAATATATTCCAAAATATATTCACACTTTAGTCTAACATACGGAATACGAAGTTTTAGTATTGTAAGGAATATAATGTTTTAATACAATGTTTCCCAAAAAGAAGTTGCTCACAAACACATGACGTTAACTCATTTAGAGTGTATGTCCCTGTGACAAAGTACTAACTCCATTCAATCCCCAATAAGAAATCATTATTAATGAATGAACTCAAGAGCAAATGTTTTAGGCCTTGTCATATGTTAAATTACAGTATGTTTGTATTGAAAAAGTCAAATTTGAAGTGTTCATTCTATTTTTTTAATGTTTTCTTACGATATATTATTGTCCATTGAAAGGTAAACATGGTTTCCATTTCGAGATGGAAATTCATGGAGTGTCGAATACCTCCGAAAATATAGTATGTTCATCGCTCATATTATTATCGACCACGATGGAAGCAAGATAGTAGAAAGAGGTACAATTGTCAAAATCCCACTATGACCTTCCACAAGCTGAGTATAGGGTTTTGATATTGGGTCTTGAGGAAGCGATATGCCATGATGTTCGGAACATTTGTGTGTTTTCTCACAATATGCTTGTTGTGAAACAAAGGACTGGTGTATACCAATGTAACAACGTAAATATTTCAATTCTTTGAGTTCAAGCGCTAGAGAGTGTATCTCGCTTTGTGAAATGTTCATACGTGCATGTAAAATTTAACAGAGGTAGGTTAGATGTATGTAAAGTTTCTAGGGACACTATAAACCAAGAAGTGGTAGCTTTACTAGCACTGCCATGGAAGACATTTCAATATGATATATGTACACGGTGTATTTCCTTTTACGTAATGGTAGACATACATTATTTATTAGATTGTGAATAACTAATATTATGTGAATTGTCTCCAACGTATATATTATATATTTTGTGGATAATATGATGATACATCATATAGTGTTGGTTGATAAACCGGGCATTTTGGATACATCATGCTTTATCATATCTTCTCTTTTAACACACTTGCAATTCACATTTCATGTTTACTTCGGAAACATCTAGAGTCGAGTATCCAGTTTTGAAAAATAATGTGTGTGGATAATTTCATCACAAATCGTTTATTGTGCACGATTTTCTCAATATGAATGCAAAATACGAATAAATAAGTTTGTGCACCATTTGTTTCAGTTTAACTTGTTTTACAATGTGTCACTTCAATGATGGTTATGACAACGCACATGAATGAAACATGCGGAAGCTCGGCAACATGGGCCGATCCATGTTCACAATCCATTCTTATGTTTTCGGGAAGACATAAATAATGAGACGGTAATATATAACTTTGTGAACATTAATTGTTTGTCGTAGCAATGTACCTAATGTCATTTGTTGGGATAAAATTATGAAATTGTTGTCTTTTCACACAAGTTTATTCACATTCGATGATGGTAATATTCGAATATGTGAACATTACTTCTTTTGAAAAATACTTAATATTTTATGTTGGGCTAATGGTTATGCACTTGGACTCCTGAATACAACACCTTCACATCACATGGCATGTACACATTTAAGCATCACAGAGGAAGCAAAGGGAGATGATCCTCCAACAGATTGATGGCGATACGTCATCGATGGTCCTTCTAAGCCCATTCACTCATATATACATTAGCCACCCATAGAGTATAGAACCGAATATGTTAATGGTCGTATTTGTTATGTCTTCCAAAGATGGATCATGTGTTGTTAGTGGGGATGTTAGGTTTTCCAAGTTGCATAGAATAAATCAACATCGCTGCAAGTAGAACACAATCTTCCCTCCGTGGAACCTCGTAAGTGTGGTCGTAAGCATATGGGAAAAATACCACCTATCCCTAAAGATAGGAGCAATGCATATGTGCAAAAGTGGGAGGTGGATGCGAACTATGTCCCGAGGTAACAATTCTACTTGTAGTGGAGGAGGGTTATCGATCGAGTTTGTAAAAAGAATGAAAATCTCAATTTGAGGAGTTGATCCAGGGAAGGAAAGAGAGAGGTGGATGATGAAATGCACGCCTATGATTCAACGGAGATGTGAAAGGTGAGAGAGGAGAATTGGTTGAGAGCGAGAGAAAAAAAACTCAAATATAGGAAGAGAGGTAAATTTAAGATTAGTATAATGTTATATATATTATGTTTGGTTGGAAATAAAAAACTTAATATTCTTTCATGAACAGGAAGCTAGAGAAGAGGTGGAACAAATAGCAAAAATGTTGACCCCTATGAATGATAATGTAAGTAATTATTGGACTTTCGAAAGTAAGGATAGAATATAGTATTTTTTTTTATATACTAATCGTAGGCGTGCGTAGGATTATGACATTCCCTTATGTGAAATCCTATCTTTGAAAGAGAGACTCAATTCATAGTGTGAAGAAAAGAGAGATAAAAACCACTTAACACACACTTGAAATGTATGTTACCTTATGTTGTTGATATTTAAATTGTCTTGATGACTCGATTGTTGTAGGTGGATGTTTGCAATAACACGCCCCCTTCTCAATCAGCCTATGGTATCGATCTTATTGGAGATATAGTTTCACGTGAGGTCGAGAGAGGCAGAGATGAAAAATCCTAGAGTTACAACTTCTTTTCCAGTCGAGGAGAGATAGGGTGATGAGGGGAGGCACGAGGAGAGGGGCACAAACACCATTGCGATAATATGAGAAAGGTTGGAACTAGACTGGTAAGTTATCAATGTTCTCATTTGATTTTTTGTATTCTTTTTTGGTGAAATTAAGAAAAGGTTATTAATGTAATTGAGATTATCGGTATTCTAGGCTTTTCTAACAGGGTCGAAGTCGGAGTTAATGTCGAATGATGTGCTTGTCATGAGAGAAGTGGTTTGTGATAGTATCCCACACGTGAAGTGTCGTGGCATCACACTCCCCAAATTTACTATCAATGTGATTATTTACTGAGGCCATTATTCCCACTACTCCATTGCCCTACCCTAATACATTCGCAAAACACTTTGGAAAGAGTGTGTCAAAGGTTTGTTATTTGGGATCTCAACGATATCATACTTGACACTCGTGAAGCGGAAAGTAGATGTAATGGATGATTTAATTTAATTATGTGTTTAAGCCGAGAGATTCATCTACGTTGACTTATTTATCAAACAAGGTTCTTCTAAAGAGTTTAGGAAGTCCCCATGTCATTGTTCGAAAAATATCGCTAGTCGTATTTCGATGATTTTTCCTTTATTCACATTACAATTTGACTTGTCAAACAAATACTTACACAAAAATATATTAATTTGACTATAAATTTGACATATTTAGTTGAAATGTAAACAATTTTTTTTTTAACTTTTCAAGAAAACATATTGACTTATCTATTTGTCAAAATAAGAGTATTTGCTTCAATAATTTTCCAAAAATAATGAAAACATTAATGATTAAAAAATAATTTAAGTCTTGCTTTAGTATTTAACTATAAAAATAATTAAATTTTTCTTTTGATAACAAAAAATTAATGTAAAAAATTGGAGACAAGCTCCTTTTATGTATGATTAGACCACCTTTACTCAGTCGAGCTCTTTTAGTAACTCAGCGAGTTACTCTATGTTAAGCCATAGATCATAATAAGTATTTTATGCACAACATGAAGGACTAACTCACCCACCTCCTTATTAACTTCATCACCAACATGACTGAGCCACTTAAACCACACAACTTGTCATGCAGAGTAACCCAACTGTTGAGCCACATAGTAGCTAACTCGCCCATTCCTTATACAATTCACCATGTTTATGCCCCAAATTGGGATTTAACAAAATGGAGTGAGATGCGGCCAAAGCCATGTTTAAAACCCGTGAGGCAAAGGCCTATAAAACCTTAAAATTCCCTTATCTTTTCAAATGTGAGACTAAAGTCCCTTCTGAAAAAAATGACGGCGGTCAACAATGACAAAGGCCATTAAGGATGACCATGTGGAGACCAAGCCTTGTCGGTAGAATAAGAGACATTATGGCCATGTGGGGGCCTGAAGAGAGTGAAGAGGGGAGGAATATGGTAAAATGAACCTGCCCTACACCAAATATGTTTAAGCCTAGTATAAAAAATGCTAATTAAGTTTCATTAAACCTATACACATGGTCTTTGACCCAAACAAAAAACTATAGAAGACTCAGGTTTTGAATATATTTTTTAAGTTTTTAAATGTTTTAAAACACATACATAGGTTGTTTTAGGATTAAAAACATATAGGTATTCATGCGGGTCGCTCAACACTTAGGTTATAGGTTTAAAAACATAAACCTATGATTAATGTTTAGATATTCAATAAAATATATAAACTTGGTTGTGTATACATACAAACCCTCTTACAAAACTTTATACATGGTCTTAGATCAATCAATAAAGTAGTCAAAATGTTTTGGAGAGTTCGGGCTATAGGATTTAAAACTTAGGTTAGAAACTTTAATTTTATAATTAAATCTATATGGTTGGCTTTCGGGATGATGTGATACGAGTTGAGACAACACGCCATACTTGGATAAAGACATTGGATGACCCACCCATTCTTGGCATCACATAAAATTCTATTCATAGAAATGAGAAGAAACATATTAGATTTTATGGAGTATTGTCGCTAGCCATTTAAGACTAGGCAATGAAGGAGATGAAATTTTTTATGTATAACATTTATTGTGAGGATTCGGATTAGTATATATGTGTATATGATGATGATGTTACTTTAATGTGTTTGAGGTTTACAATTTAGTATTAGAGTATTGATATATTGAATATGGTTTGTGGTTATGGGTTACATAGAGTTATCTATTTACGTTATGTTTACAATGCATTAGATGGTTTTTATTCTTGTTATGTGACATTCCATTTTATGTATAAATGATGATGTTGGCACTATGTATCCGGTTAATGTATTAATGTGACTATGGATTGTGGATTACTTTTTATGGTATGTGGATAGTTGAGTTCTTCCTTGTATGTCTACTTGGGTTTGACGTGTTTAGTAATTTATTGTAGATAATTCACAATTTTTCGTTAAAATTTTGTGTATTATGGATTACGAGTTTGTGGTTTATCGTTACATAGTTGTGTTCTTCATCCATGTATACGCATTTGGGTTTGATGCACTTATGAAACTTTCATATATATTTCATCCATGATAATATTTTATTTCATATAAGTTGTTGGTACCTAGATTTAATCTCCTTTAAAGGCGAAAAGCAACATCATGGAGTTAATGAAGACACTCAAAGGTAGATAGATGATTATGTATGTCATAATATAGTCATGGAATAAATCTGACTTTTTTAGCACTCATGCTTTGAAGAAGTGGGTAGCACCTATAAAGGATGTGATCTTATCCTAACTATTTTAGGTTGTCAGGCCTTTCAACCAAGGTAAGAGAACCTATTTTTAACCTCTCGTTATTGAAGAATGCTAGTAAATCCTTCTTTTACACAAATTTTAGAGAAGACCTTGGGAAAATATGATCAATACACCAAATCTAACTCTCATGAGTTATCACTTCCAAATTATGGAGATATTTTCAATACAAGGAAAAGGTTACTAAAGACATTAAGAAATCATGATTGTTCTCGCATATTTTTGCAAGTAGATTTTGTTCCTTTGCATACACAGGAAAAATAGGGGTAGTTCAGGGTGGATCAATGGTTTTTAAATGATTTTGGTGGGAGATGGTTTTTAAATCCTTTGTTTCTTAAGAGCACTCCCTCCGGGTTCTTCCAAGCTAACCCAAAATCAGTAATGACATATTTTTGAGAGGCTAACTTAAGAGCTCTTTTCTAATTTTTACTCAAATGATCAGGGCAACATAGATGTCTGAGATAAAATATTATATCTTTATACCACTCAGAACTTACCAACTTTTCAAGCACATGCACCCTTTCTTCCTCTACCTCATTCACCTCAATGGTTTGTAAGTTTCTCTCAGCCATAAGCTTAGCTAAGCCCAAACCTCTTACCAATTTCGTAATTTGGATATCCATGTCATACTCCTGCAACTTGTTCACCCATCTGCATCTTTTGCTTGAGACCTCCATATCTGATAAGATGTCTTTCACCATGGTGTGGGGAACATAAGCAAAAACTTTAGAACTCAAGATGTAGGGTCTGAAAACCTTTGTTTCTTTCACCAAGGAAAATGCTTGCTTCTCCATGATGGTGTATTTCAACTTAGCTCCATGCAACTCCTTCTTGCGAAAAAGGCAATTGGTCTCAAATTCCCTTCATCATCCTTCTATAATAAAACAGATGCAATGGTAGTGTTTTCTCAAGTAAAAGAAAACATTTGAAAAGGTTTCTCGTAATTTGGGGCTTCCAAAAAAACAGTGGGAATGCTTTAGTGCTTCTTTGATCTCATCAAAATCCTGAATGGATGCTTCTTCCCACTTGATAATCTGGTCTTTCTTCAACATGCAAGTGATGGGGAGAGTCAACTCAGCAAAGTTAGACACAAATCTTCTATTGAAATTTATTTTCCCAAAGAAGGATTGGATTCACTTCTTGGTTCTTGGAATTGGAACCTTGTTGATAGCCTCTACCCTTTCGGGATCAATCATGACACCATCCTTTGATACAATGTGACCAATAAACTTGGCCTTTTGCACTCCAAAATGGCACTTCTTTGGATTCAAAGAGATACCAAATTCTCTGCATCTAATCAACATATTTTCCAAGTGCTACAAGTGATCATCTCTCTTGGAAAACACAGTTACATCATCTTGATAAACAACAATGAAATCATTAATGTAACCTTAAAAAGTCACATCCATCGCCCTTTCAAATGTTCTTTAAAGCATTCATTAGACCAAATGACATTCTAACATAGACATAGGTTCCCAAGGAGTGGTAAAGGTAGTTTTAATTCTTTCTAATTCCTTACAACAACTTAGATTATAGCCGAATGAGAAACCATCCAATGTAGAAAGAAACTCGTATCTAATACTAACTACAACATAGTTTCTATGTTCGACAGAGGATAATTTCATCTTCATAGTATGCTTGTTCGTATTTCTAAAATCCACGAGATAGCCCGACATATATCACCATTCAAAGCAT